>JAOTOM010004425.1:0-294738 GCA_034440615.1 Ashinkailepas kermadecensis
TGCCGCCACAACCCCCTGATAATGCCGCCACAACCCCCTGACAATGCCGCCACAAACCCCCTGACAATGCCGCCACAACCCCCTGACAATGCCGCCACAAACCCCCTGACAATGCCGCCACAAACCCCCTGACAATGCCGCCACAACCCCCTGACAATGCCGCCACAAACCCCTGACAATGCCGCCACAACCCCCCGACAATGCCGCCACAACCCCCGCCAATGCCGCCACAAACCCCCGACAATGCCGCCACAACCCCCGACAATGCCGCCACAAACCCCCGACAATGCCGCCACAACCCCCCGACAATGCCGCCACAAACCCCCTGGAAATGCCGCCACAAACCCCCTGGAAATGCCGCCACAAACCCCCTGACAATGCCGCCACAAACGCCCTGACAATGCCGCCACAAACGCCCTGACAATGCCGCCACAACCCCCCCTGGAAACGCCGCGGTAAATTGGTAAAATGTAAATAAAAAAGCTGAGTATCCAGGTGAAGGAATTAGAACACCAAACGCTGCAGCAAAAAGGGCGTTACGGTATGAAAAACGTGACAGCTGGGCCGGGCGGCGCCGCTCCGATGAACCTTTATTCCTACTAGAGGAGGCCCTACACCACTCGCAAGGCATCGGGGCCACTCAGATGAACATTGATACCATACTAGAGGAGACCCCTACACATCTGGCAAGGCATCAAGGGCCGCTCAGATTAATCTTTATATCGTACTAGAGGAGGCCCTTCACCACTGGCAAGTCATCGGGGATCGCTCCGATGAACCTTTATTCCATACTAGAGGAGGCCCTACACCACTCGCAAGGCATCGAGGCCGCTCAGATGAACCTTGATAGCATACTAGAGGAGACCACTACACATCTGGCAAGGCATCAAGGGCCGCTCAGATGAACCTTGATACCATGCACGCAGGAGTAGATCAGCTCGGGCTTCACTCCCGCTCGTAATCATGACAGGAAGTAGCAGGAACAGCTCGAATTTTCTACAATGGTATGATGAACTGAAGGCTGTCAAATTGTATGTTGGTGAGTAGTGGACGTCATATTCACAACGGACGCAAGGTGGCGACGATAAGCCGTTGTGTTCTAGATGCTCTGAACCACTGTCAGTTCGACACGTACTTGTCTCTTGCCCCGAACTGGGTCAGTGCGGAGAGCCGTGGTGCTCTGCGCTATTGTCAGTCCGGCATATACTCATCTCTTATCCTGGACTGGGCCAGTGCAGAGACGTTACTTTGGACACGACGCATTATTCATGCGCACGCACCTAGATATATGCAGACACCGCCAAACAGTCCGAGCCATACCCGCACTAGGTGGTACGTTTGAACGTGTTCCATCGCTGTACGTCCTGCGAATGTGTCCATAACGTTGGCATTGTGTGCGCCGGCAGGTCTCTTACGTGACGCCCTGATGGCACGATGAGCGGCCGCTGGTTGGACCGACATTCCGTGGCGTCGGGTCAGGTCAAGGTCAAGTCAGGCCACCGCCGCGTAGCGACCAATCACCGACTCCCCAACACACCCAACACCCAGCCGAACCACAAGCGGATACCATCTAGCAGAACCATCAGCCACTTTGCATGTGATACGTGTGTGTAATTTTTGTATGAGAAGGCGACCATGATGGGCGGCGGGTTGATTTTATGGGTGTGGGCGGGGTCAACGCGCGTGACCTGACCTTAGGTCAAGGCCACTCCGCCGCTGTCGGTCGGTCCCAAGCGTGCTAGGCCCGTGTTTTATTTTGTTAAGCATCTATCGATTTTGTTAAGTTAAATGTAAAAACGGTATCTGATTGTATTTGTATTTTAGGCCGGCGCGGGCACCGGCCACGATCGTGCCCGCTCGTGATTGAAGTGTCGCTCCAGCGTCTGTCTGCCACCGTGCACGGGCGGCCGCGGACATCGGACTGCCGGTGCCGTCCGGTGGGCGGCTTCCGCCGCTGCTGAAGGGCTGTCGGCTGTCGGCTGTCGGCTGCTGATTGTCGGCTGTCAGCTGTCGGCTGTCGGCTGTCGGCTGTCGGCTGCTGATTGTCGGCTGTCTGCTGTCGGCTGCTCGGCTGTCAGCTGTCGGCTGTCGGCTGCTGGCTGCTGATTGTCGGCTGTCGGCTGTCGGCTGCTGACTGTCGGCTGTCGGCTGTCGGCTGCTGACTGTCGGCTGTCAGCTGTCGGCTGCTGATTGTCGGCTGTCTGCTGTCGGCCGCTGACTGTCTGCTGTCTGCTGCTGATTGTCGGCTGTCAGCTGCTAACTGCTGTCGGCTGCTGCCTGTCGGCTGTCTGCTGTCGGCTGCTGCCTGTCGGCTGTCTGCTGTCGGCTGCTGACTGTCGGCTGTCTGCTGCTTGCTGCCGGACTGCGGACTGTCGGACTGCCGGTGTCATCCGGTGGCCGGCTGCCGCCGCTGATGATGGGCTGTCTGCTGTCTGCTGTCTGCTGTCGGGCCGCTTCCTGTGGCCTAGAGCGGCCGTCACTGGCCAGCCAGGAGAGACACGTCGGATGGGCCGTGCCGCCTCTGGCGCTGCTGTCCCGCACGCCGTCCCTCCGCCATGCTCCACTACTACACGTTCGTACGCCTTCACGCGGCCGCGCTGTATCTGCCCGCGATGTTGATGTCGCTCGCTGCAAGGGGCGCCACCATCTACCACAGTTCTTCTATAAACAGTACTCGCGATCGCGCTGCTGCTATATCGTACTGTACATACCAAAAATATACATATTATTCATTCAGCGTGTTTATTGGAGTTACAGGAGAGAATAACGAGTGGAGTTTGTGTTGGGTCGCCGGGGATGTCATGTTGCATGTGTTTGTGTGGTGAAGTGTGTGTGTGTAGGAGTGTTGGTTCCAGGGGTCGCTGAGCTTCCCAAACCATGCTCGGTCTATGGTTCGGGTCAAACACGGCAATTGAACGCTTGCGGATTGGCACGTCTGATCTGTGGCGAAGCGGGCGATGTCGTCCAGTTCCTAGCAAAATATTATTCCGTTACCACCACAGTTACCATATTGATGCTGTGCTGAAGAGTACCCATTCCCACAAATTGCAATGATCAGGGCGGAGCCCCGCTGTGATAATTCAGATTTACTTAGGTCTGATAAGGTTTTGTCGTGTTTTGTATGCATTACTGTCTTGGCGCCACTTGGCCAAGTGATAAAACCTGACCGCCCGACCTGACCGACCTGACATGATCGCCGTAAAGCGCCGGTTCTCCGGCACCACACATCGGGTCGTGTTGTGCCGTCCGTTGCACTTGACCTGCCATCAGGCCATCTTCCACCTCGGGTTTTCAGCACTGGCTGGTTGGCCAACCTACCTGAATGCCTGTCTGCCTGAATGCCTAGCCGCCTGTGTGTGACAATCCTTGACGGTGACCATGTCAACTGGTTCGTGCACTCAAATTCATACGTTCCGTCAACGCTTCGCAAAGACAAGTGGTGCATAGTTCAATTTTAGTGATATCGTCATCATTTTTTTTGTGTGTGGGGGGGGGGTCCAGGCCTCCACCGTCGACGGTCAGAACCGGGTACTGTCCAGCCCCGCTCAGCCCCGCTCAGCCCTCGGGTCATGACTCCGTGACAGGTCTTGGCCGCCCCACTACCCAGTCCCAAAAGGAACATAACTACGAGGTGCGAGAGCCCCGGATATGGACCGGGCACTGCCCAGCCCCGCCCAGTCCACGGTCAAGACTCCGTGACAGGTCTTGGCCGCCCCACTACCTAGTCCCAAAAGGAACATAACTACGAGGTGCGAGAGCCCCGGATATGGACCGGGCACTGCCCAGCCCCGCCGAGTCCACAGGTCAGGACTCCGTGACAGGTCTTGGCCGCCGCACTACCCAGTCCCAAAAGGAACATAACTACGAGGTGCGAGAGCCCAGGATATGGACCGGGCACTGCCCAGCCCCGCCCAGTCCACAGGTCATGACTCAGTGACAGGTCTTGGCCGCCCCACTACCCAGTCCCAAAAGGAACATAACTACGAGGTGCGAGAGCCCCGGATATGGACCGGGCACTGCCCAGCCCCGCCCAGTCCACAGGTCATGACTCAGTGACAGGTCTTGGCCGCCCCACTACCCAGTCCCAAAAGGAACTAGGAAGTGGGGCACAATACTACGAGGTGCCAGTATAGGCGTGGTCCGATGGAAGAACTGAACCCAGATAGATATCGACGTCTTCTATACCCCTCCTCCATCCCCTCACCCACACGCACAATAGGGTGATTGCAGGTCAACTCACCAGGGTAGATCCCTGGGCGCAATATAGCCAAAGCAGCCGACACTCTAAAAGAAATCCCAACTACACACCAGGTGGACCCCAAATTATTCCCCACGCCCCTCCGATTTTGATCAAAATGGGTGCACTGAGTTATCTACTTCCCAGATTACAATTCTCAGACTTTGGTTTCTGGATTAGATGGGCCACAGTATGCAGGTTAGGAGTATTTGGAGGTCATTGAGAAGGTTTTTTTCCTCTTTTTATCGTTTACACAGAAAATCCTTTTTTATCGTTTTAGTGATGGCAATTAGCTTACCACACCTATATATATGACTGTTGATTTATTAAAAGTATTGGGGGGGGGGATACATGAAGAAACTGGGCAGGCCGGAATAGATTGGGGGCACACTCCATGGTGTCCCAAGTTAAAAGTTGAAATTATTGGTAAGGAGAAGGCAACATTGAGGGGCACTTGTGCCATCAAAATTATATAAAAGAACACTGCTGCCCATATCTATATATATATATATATATATAAATAATCATTTCAAAGCGAAAGGTCTGCCTAATGCAATACAGATAAGTGTGGTCTTGTGAAGTCAGCATTTGACCTGGTGACCTCGTGATGTTTCATTGGCTTCGTGACCTTTTAAGACTTGACTTATTCGTGACTTATCTTGATATTTTAATGCTTTTTTTAGCTGGTGGATGGCTGTTTTTAACTGGTATCCAATCAATTGTCTATCTGTTGACGCATGGTTTTTCTTGTAAAGCCTAATCCATAATGGGTCACAGTCCACAGATGCCAAATATCAGGACCTGACAGGAGCTCCAGATACTGGTATCCTACGTGACTAGGAGCATAGCCTATATGTATGTCATTTAAAAGCTACTCGTCCATAGAACACGATGGTGATAATATCGAGCACGCCGAGGGTAAAAAAGAGCACAGGGTCAATTACCTGAGCCGGATGTAGTGGATTTGTATGCATTGTGGAAGTGGTCGATACGGGTCTAATGAAAGGTCACAGTTCACATTTAGATATTGTTTTAACGATGTCACTGTTTGCGGTGCCTTGTAGGATTTGGTTACGGTCTGGTGTGCTCGCGTCGCTGTGGCCTGTTGATGCATGTGCCACGAGTTATCGTACCTCTGTCGTCGCCATTTTATGACGTATTTTAGGTCGTTACGGGCCAAGCGCGGACATTTGACTGGTCAGCGACACTAGCGCCACGCATCTGACAAGCGTAAATTGGGATGCTAGCATGCATGTATTTAGTTTTTTTTAAAACTGCGTAACCCAAGCCGTGGACAAAAACCATGTAGCAGAAAAGTAGGGTATGCCACTACCTTTTGTATTGTCGCCACAGTGGACGGTGTGCTCCTCGGCCCCGGTCCGCCACAGTGGACGGTGTGCTCCGCGGCTCCGGTCCGCCACAGTGGACGGTGTGCTCCGGTCCGTCCGCTACAGTGGACGGTGTGCTCCGCGGCTCCGGTCCGCTACAGTGGACGGTGTGCTCCGCGACCCAGGTCCGCCACAGTGAAGGGCAGGGGTGTTGTTTTGTATGCTTTTGAGGGGGCAAGTGCCCCCTCAATGTTGGCTTCCCCCTCCCCCAATAGTTTCAACTTTTAACATGGGACCCTATGAAGTGTGCCCCAATCAACTTGGGCCCGTCCATCGCCTACATGCATTGTGCATGTAGGCGATGGACCCCCTCCCCCCCCCCCCAAACAAAATACAGGAGTCAATGTTCCTCCACCATCCTGGTGGAGGGTGTGCTTTGCGGCCCCGATCCTCCACAATGGACGGTGTGCTGCTCCGCGGTACTGGTTCGCCATAGTGGACGATGTACTCCTCGGGAGTTGCTCAGCGTCGAGAATAACTGCGATCCTACAGAACTGTCGCAGCATCCAAGAAAAGCTGAGACAGCTTCGGGCGGCCGCGGCAGAGTACGACCAGTACATCATAGTGTACACTGAGACGTGGCTGGACGATTCGGTGATAGATGCTGAGCTGCAGGCCTTCTTGCCCCGGCACATCTGATTCCGCAGGGACCGATCGGATAGGCGTGTAGGTGGGGTGTGGCTTGTGCCGTTCGTGCCGCCCTGCTACCGACCCGGCGTCTGCCAACGGCGCTGGGCGCTGAGCTGTTGATGGTGAACCTCGGCATTAGGCGGCTGTGTGCTACAGGCCACCAGGCGACGACAACGCTACTACAAGAATATTTCGGCAGTTAGGCGAGCTCCCGCCAGGACGCCGGCTGATAGTCCTAGGTGACTTCAACATTCCCGAGCTTGGCTGGGTACCATCTGCGTCCGGCTGAGCCAACCCATTCCGGCTTAGACCAAGGCCAGGGCCAACTGCTTCCTGGAAGCGCGCGATCTCCACGGCCTGAGCCAATATGTCACTCAAGCTGCAAGAGCCAACAACATTTCAGACTGGGTACGAACTATCGGTATCAC
This sequence comes from Ashinkailepas kermadecensis, assembly GCA_034440615.1. Lineage (NCBI taxonomy): Eukaryota > Metazoa > Arthropoda > Thecostraca > Neolepadidae > Ashinkailepas > Ashinkailepas kermadecensis. Next base: position 6,684 of record JAOTOM010004425.1, read on the forward strand.
AGCAGAGGCCTTCGTTCGGAAGGGTGTCATAGGCTCGGACCACGACGAGATCCAGGCTACGTTCCTTCTGCCTAGGCCATCACTTCCAGCTGTATCCAGATCGACTGCCTATAGTTGCGAGAGAGCAGATTTTGACTCACTGCGACGCTGTCTGGACCTTTTACCGTGGAATGTGCTGGATGGTTGATGTGCTGATGATGCTGTGGAGATGTTTTACTCGTTAGTCGAAGCCGCTATTCGGGATAATGTGCCGGTCGTGACTCCTCGCCGTAGACTCACGCCCTGGTTCGACGGCGCAGCCCTGGTTCGACGGCGAAGCCAGGCGCTCACTAGCCGCGAAGGAATGTGCCACATCGCCGGATGAAAAGGCACCCGAGTGGTAGTGTCATTCGTCGCGATTTTGCTGAGAAGGCCCGCCTCTTTAAACGTCTGATCAGACGCAGCTACTACAGTTATCTGCGGGGACTGGTGGAGGATTTTAAAAGGAACCCAAAGCTATACCGGCTATTCTTGAAATTTTTTAAGAGGAGTGGTTCCGTTCTACCGCCGCTCGACGGAGACGCGCTATGCTATCAGCTATGACGTTGGACGCGCCAACCTGCTGAACAGAGCCTTTTCAGCCAAATTCACAGCTCGGTATGTAGCCCAGTACCCACTAATACAGGAACACCCTATCTTACAGCCTTTCGGCCTTCACTAGAGCAAATACACACGATTCTCACTGGACTTGACCCGCACAAAGCATGTGGACCGGATATCAGCGCCCGAATCTTCCGGGAGTGTGCTGATGCATTCCGCTGTACAAAATGTGTGGCCTTTTAGTCAGGCAGGGAAAATTTCCGATCCGATGGAAAATGGCAAACGTCACAACAATATGTGTGAAAGAAAGGCAACCGGAAAATTTCGGAAAACTACCGAGCCGTCTTACTTCTCTACATGTGTGGCAAGGTTCTAGAATAACATTACTATGTTTTGAGTGTTCATATCTTACCAGTACTGGCTGACTCTCAGCACGGTTTTATTCCCAAGAGGTCATGTGCTTCCAACCGGCAGTTTTCTTCAGGAAGGCCTGGGCCGACGTCTCGGCCTGGGATTCGATCGCTGCCTGCTACCAGACAGATGCAATCTACACAGACTACTCTACGGCTTTCTAAAGTGTCAACTATAAAATGTTGGCATCCAAACTGGAAAATACATACCACGCTTCAGACAAAATGATCTCTCTGATTCGCTCATACCTGACTGGTCGCCGGCAGCGACTGCTATTCAGCGGCAGCGGCAGCGACTGGTCTCGGACTGGGCTGACGTCACTTCCGGTATACCCAAAGGGAGCTTGCTGGCCCCTCTGTTTTTTGCCATGTTTGTGAACTACCTGCCTTCCGGAATTGACTAGGAATGTATCATGTTTGCTGATGTCAAATTTGTTTAGGATGGTAGCGTCTGCGGATGACGCGACCCGCCTGCAGTGGGATATTTATTCCCTCTGCAGATGGTCGCAGACTGGATGCTATCCTTGAACCCTCTAGAATGCGGGTCGTCCACAATGACTCTCCGTCATACTCCTGTGTGTTTCGAGTGCAAAGTGCAAGATACGATGCTGCAGCGTGAAACAGTGATGAGAAACCTGGGTGCGTACCTGGACAGTAAATCGACATTCGCGCAGCATGTGCAGATAACTGTGTTAACCAACCGAGCGCTAGGGCTGTTTATTAGATCAATGCAAGCCGGAGTACCTGGTAGTTGATTTTCGAAAAGTGCTCTGTTGACAACATATAACGCGAACATTAGGTCTCGCCTTGAGTATTGCTCCGTCATCTGAGCAGCCACGGCGCATCTGACCTGGATAGACAGAGTAGATCACAAGTGTTTAATGTGGCTAGCTGAACACTGTAGTGACGCACCCAGGCCGGAATCTCTGCAATTTCAGGACCTTCGCTTTTATAACATGACGTCTGAGTCCACTCGTCGAGTACAGGCCGGCATCATTTTCTTACGAAACGTTTTATGCGGTAGGACGGACGAATCGGTTTTATTTCAAAACTTCGGAGTACGTGTCCCAGTCCGGAGAATCAGGCAGCCTGTTTTATTTCATGTACCATATGTACGTGTGGAAACTATTAGGTGTGGCTTATTTAGCAGATTAGGAAGAGGAACAAGCACATTTTTAGCGATGACATCAAGTGCGGACAAATTCGCGAACTCGCTGAATGCATTTAAGACGCAGGTGGTTAGATACTGTGCTGCGTCACACGCTCACATCCGAATCGTGTAGCCATCGGGCATCGATGCAGTTTTACCAGCCTGTCGCCTGTTTAAAGCCATTGTTCTGTTTAAGCGTTTTAGCTCATGACTTCTGCTGTAAATGGCTGAAATGCTGCTGGAGATTGTGGACAATAAACAATACAAAAATAAACAATGAACTCCGCGGCCTTGATCCGCCGCAATGCATGGTGTGCTCCGCGACCCTGGTCAGCCACAGTGGACGGTGTGCTCCTCGACCCTGGTTCCCACAGTGGACGGTGTGCTCCGCGGTCCTAATTCGCCACAGTGGACGGTGTATTCCACGACCCTGGTCCGCCGCAGTGGACGGTGTGCTCCGCGGCCCTGTTCCACCACAGTGGACGGTATTCTCCGCGACACTGGTCCGCCACAGTAGACGGTGTGCTCGGCCCTGGTCCGCCACAGTGGACGGTGTGCTCCGCTGTCTTGATTCGTCACAGTAGACGGTGTACTCCGCAGCCTTGATCCGCCACGTGGTGGCGCACAAGCCAGGACCCACCAAAAGTACAGGAACCAGGAAGCTCCCCCCCCCACTGGACATTACATGTCCCGCCCACCCCGGTTCTCCCCTACTCTGCCTTCCAGCAAGCATTGGTGCCACCCGGTGACCCGGTCCAGGATCCGCACCTTCTTCCGCCGGTATCACCCTGAAGTTCCCAACCCCATCCATGATCCCAGGAGCGGATTCATGGCGTGTAAAATTGACTATGCTCCCCACCCCAAGAGGGCGATTTTTGCAAAAATATTTCACTAAAATGACATTTTTTCGATATATAAGAACATTTTTAGGGAAATAAGTTCTTAAGCAGACCCAACGGATGTTAGCTGTTCAAATAAGATGAGTTATTCGAAATCGGATATTTTTAAAACGCCTCCCCCATGTCAGGCTGCTGAATCCTCCCCTGCCGCCCCTTCATTCGCAGCCTTCCCAAGCGTAGCAATCATGCCTTCGTCGTGACGCAATGTGGCTCATGCACGTGAACAGCTTGGCGGGAACACGCTCTGTTCACGTGGACAGCGCCGCTTTTCATTGGCCGAGCCGACCGCGCCCCCGGCGCCGATTGGTCGACGCTCACTCCCGCCCAGGTACGAATCAACTCTCGTCGGCAGCGCAGAAGCGCGCCGCGAGCTTTGTGTAGTTTGTCTGGTGTACGTCGACGGTTGGGCTGCGCCTGCTCGTGGCACCTTTGTTCTGTGCAGTTGTCCGCAGCCAACGTTGATACGCTTGCAGCCAACGTCTCGGCGTCGGCGACTTTTTTGCACCCGTTTGGAGACGCCGTGCGATGATGGAGCACGGGTTGCTCTCCCCGCCTGCTTCGCCCACGCGGGATACGCACACAAAGGTCGGTGTCACGTCGTTGTCAAAAAGTGTGAAATTGGTTCACCTGGTTGAGGGTGGAACTGACGTTTATTATCTGATGTCGGCTGGCTTACACTGGCGTGGCGGAACATCCGAATTTAGTGGGGAGGGGAGCGTTACCAGGCAGTTTGGTAAATTAATCGGATTTGTGTGACATGTTCGAATGCCATGCTTCTTAACTGGATTAAGACGCCACTCATTTCCGAGACCACTCATGGAGGACCCTAAGCTTTCCGGGGAAGGTGTACCTTTCAGGTGGGAACAAAATGAAAAATGTGGCTTATGGGGTAGGTAGGTAGGATTATGGAGTGGGGAAATGTGCAACTAGTAAGAATTCACAATTTCACAAAAATCTAACCTAATGTACATGTGTGTCACTATGAAGCTGGTTTGCGGGGGAATTACCCTTTTCACGGACAAAGCTGCCTAGAAAACCGTTTGTATCTAGTATGCCCATAGACCCAATGGTTAAGCTTCAGCCGGATTATGGAGGGGATCAATTATTTAGTGGACGAGTGGCCCTCCTTAGCATATAGGAAGTGACACACCTGCAAACATAACCTAATCTAACCTAGCTTAAGCTCTAAAATAAAAAAATGTGAAAACAAAGTCAAACATGAAAAATAAAGGTTTCAAAATAAAAATTTCTAAAGAAAACAGCCCAACATAATCTGGCCTAACAACGTTTTTTAGAGGAAAAGCGCGTGTGAAACTCATTTTGTAAACGCCGCAAACCGCAGTAATGCCGGTGGTTTTGGGATCGTTTCTTTACGGTCAACCTCCTGCTCGTTCTGCAGCCTAACCCGTGGTCTGCTAAACAAAAGAGGGGAGCAGCTTTGAACGGTTCGAAGCCGGTCGGTACAGACGATCGCTGGGACATGTCCGTGGAAGTTTTGAGTGCAAATCAGCTGTTCCAAGCGGCGAGCAGCCCCTGCTGTCGGCTGGAGTAAGTTTCAGGCAGATTGGAGCTACCCCGACCTGCTCCGAAGCGCACGGGTACGTGGGGCGGAGCAGCTTGGAGCAGGATCAGGAACAGACCGTAGGCTTCCAGCGAGCTGAGCAGAGCAGTGGATTTTCGAACGGAGCGGTACCGCCGGCCATGAATGAGGGATTTGAAACCCGGCTGTCGAGGATAACTTGTTTTAAGTGGAAGTGGATTATCGAAATATGTGGGATGTTGAGGACCTCGTGTTGACGTCTGGACATAAGTGTCGCAGGGAACCTTCAACCAATCTTCGTGAAAACGAATGTTATTAGGATAGTACGGGCACTGTATGACCAACGCAGCCAATGCGGTAACCCCGCTTTGGTAACCTGGAGGCGTTCCCTGACCAGGTAACCAACCAGCTGTTGGTAAGACCACGGTAATAAATGAGTGATAAAAATGAATGTTTTGGAATAGGGCACTTATACACTTACAGGCGTAAGTGTACACCGTGACACGTGAGGCCACCTCCACACACCAATCCCGTAAAGTGTACACCGTGGCAGATGTTCCGACGGCCTTGCTTAATCGCATCCCACGGTAATAAATGAGTTTGATAAAAATGAATGTTATTAGGATAATACGGGCACTGTATGACCAACGCAGTCAATGCGCCCCTAAATCCAGGTAACCAACCAGCTATTAGGATAATATACCCATGGTTTTGAGTCAACCGTAATACAATTGGCCTGCCTGGAAACAGCTGTTGAGCAAGGGTCATGGCCCGTAACACTCAGCGGCGGATTCAAAGGGACCGGTCGAGGGGATGAAAAATCCTGTTTCGGAAGCTTTGAACGGCCAGCATTCGTCAGGTCTGCTAAGCATAATATTTATCTTATCAGATGTTTTTAGATTTCGAAAAGATGCCTTTTTGTGCCAAATTTCGGCAAAAGTCCGCCTGTTGGGAGGCGATGGCCTCCGTGGCCTACTTGGATCCACCAATGGCGACACTGGTACGCCATTGGTGGCGTGCCCTTGAACCGGATTTTTAAACCACGGAAGCTGCACCCATTCACCCAGACATTGGTCAATGCTATTCCGTGCTTCAGATCATTGAATTCGATGATAGACAAACATAGGTTGGGTGCACCTGGACTTGATGGCAGTTTCGCCTGCCATCATGGCGGAATCGACGCCGTCCTGCTCCCCAGCCAATTCCAAATCCAGGACGTCCGGGCTACCGTCGACACGGCGGCCGCCTTTGTTCCGGCCGACGGCCGTGGGCCTGCGCAGGCTCGTCGGCCGCCGGCGTCGGTTGCACGCGCCGTCCGGCTGATCCAGCGTGCGGCGCAGGCGGCGCAGGCGTGCCCGGTGACGTCACGCCCGATCAGCCGGTGTTCACGTGGACGGAGAATGGGGTGAAGGTCGCGCCGGCGAGCCTCCGCTACGCTCCGGCGCCGCGGCGCGTCGGACGGGCGAGAGGAAGCGGGTCGGCGGAATAGCGAGCTGAGGCGGTATATCTCGGGACACTCGTAGTGACGTAGCCAAGGGAGGGGCAACCGCCTCCTGGCGCACTCGCAAGGGCGCTTAAAACGATCGCCTTGACAGGCCCACAGGGAGTAGGCACGGAATCAAGGAGCCTATCAAGGAGTAGGCACGGAAGTATAGCGGGGGAAATTAAAATAACAACAGATGGTGAAATCATTAGAAATGTAGGTGGTGCTGTGGCCTGGGCCCCGGAGACCTTACGAGGTCCACCCTAAGGGCTGGCTAGGGCTGTGAGGACAACAGAGGACTGGCTGCCTGAGAGTTATGAGTAGCCATTCCAGTTAGAAAGGGCCGTCCGGCTGGAAGGGGTACGTAACAGCTGAGGAATACACGGGATAGATCAAGTTTTCGAAACGAAGAGCCCAAGGTAGGAAGAGACTCTTTATGTGACTGTCCCTTTCCTGAACCAAACCCTGGCTATGTCACCGCACACGACCTCGGTCAATGGGAGGCTGGTCGTTGACCCGGTGGCCACTAGCCTCTCGCTTGGCACAGCACCTCCCACTCAAACACGGGTGTAAGAGTCGGGTTTCTTTTGTGGACTGATAGCAACGGCTGGCACGGTGGAGTCGCTGTGTTTTGTGGACGGATGGCACGGTGGAGTCGCTGTTTTCTGTGTTTTACTCGCACTTGTTCACGGCTATGTCGATCCTATGGCATCTCGCCAGATGTCATGCGAAGGAGAGCCGGCCCGCCGTTTCGTTACATAGCGCGAGTGTCTCGCCTATGGAATTCAGCGCAGCCTAGGTTGGGCGAACGCTCTCACGTGTACTTGGCGTCTGGTAGGCCACTGGTGGCGATGCAAACCAGGTTTTACAATGATATCAACGTCGGGAAGTTTCTAATTAGAAGTCACAATGCAATCGTTCGTCGATATCAATTCGGTACCAATTGTGCTACTATCATTAACGGGTTCGGGTTTTGCGATTATTAGAGGTGTGTTCTGGAGTAGTCGGGACTTGCTGTCTTAGTGTAAATCACATACATACATTAGGACTGCACATTACCCCAGTACACCAGTGCCAAGGCCTATGTTTCCTATGTTCGCGGATCACTGCCCTATGTCCATGCCCTATGTGCCATTCAATGCGGCATCGGGCAAGCTATTCCACTACGATGCGGCTCGATATGGGAGGGAACGCTGCGTGGCGGTCAGCCGCACCCCGGGTAGGTGGAGCCGCACCCCGGGTAGGTGGAGCCGCACCCCGGGTAGGTGGAGCCGCACCCCGGGCAGGTGGAGCCGCACCCCGGGCAGGTGGAGCCGCACCCCGGGCAGGTGGAGCCGCACCCCGGGCAGGTGGAGCCGCACCCCGGGCAGGTGGAGCCGCACCCCGGGCAGGTGGAGCCGCACCCCGGGTAGGTGGAGCCGCACCCCGGGTAGGTGGAGCCGCACCCCGGGTAGGTGGAGCTGCACCCCGGGTAGGTGGAGCCGCACCCCGGGCAGGTGGAGCCGCACCCCGGGTAGGTGGAGCCGCACCTCGGGTAGGTGGAGCCGCACCCCGGGTAGGTGGAGCCGCACCCCGGGTGGGTGGAGCCGCGCCGTCTGTGAGGCTGGTATCTCGTACAGCTACATCTGATCGCCGTATGAATATGGCCGTATGCATACACGGGAATTGGCGTCGTTCAAGGCACGATATGATGGTGAATCGGCGTTCAAATCAGGTTGAAAATTGGCCGTTCGTTGAGTTTTTAGCATCCAGAACATTATCATCTCCAGAAAATTATACTCTAATTTTTATCATTCGGAGTTTCGTTCGTGCTATTTAACAAAGAACTGTTCTGTAATTAAGTGCTCAAGATTCACTGGGAAGTGCAAGCTGAGATTCTATTGCCACAAGTTTCAACAAAACCATCCTTTCAGTATTCGATTACATCAAAATTTCCTCTAGGAAGTAGCAAGGAATGCTTACTGCAGTGCTGTTCTGACCACATAGTGACGTGTGACGATGCTGTCCGGATTGACCACATGGTGACGACCACAGTGCTGTTCTGACCACATGGTGACGTGTGACGACGCTGTCCGGACTGTGAGCGGTGGCCCGAGGCGATGTTATGCCGACACGCAGGCGACTGACGTGGCTGCGCCGTTGTTGCAGGACGCCATGCTGGCGGCCAAGTGTCTGCTGACGCTGTCAGTGTCGTACCGTCCCAGTCCGCCGGCCAGTCCGACGGCGGTGGCGCCGACGCCGCCGCACAGCGTGGTCTCGTCCGACTCTGAGGCGGAGGAGACTGCTCTCGCTGCGCTGCCTCGGCATCGCTCCATGCTAGCCAAGGTGAGGTGGCTGCTGTTGACAGACGGCTTGCCACACTGGACCACGGCTGGATTCATAATTCGCACGCCTTGATTTCGAGAGCGTAATCGTTTGAAACATTGCAGACGTGCCTGTCCAGATGCAATGATTGGACGACTGCCGTCTATGCTACATGTATACCTGAATGCAATGACAAAGAAATGACTGTGTATTGTCTTCACGGGAACGTCGTGCTGCTCTGGGTGCGTGATTTATATGCTGGGTACAGTCACGGTTGCGTTCGCCTTTTGAGACGTTTACAAAGTATGCAGCTATGCCACGATGGCAGCTTGTTTATCCTTGTGTCTGAGTTTGTCCGTGACCGGTAGATGGTGGTATGTCGCTTGTGTATCAGCTGGGGACCCTTCAAGATGAAGGTGAAAGAGTCGCCATGTCCTTCCGGGTGTGAGGCAGGATTGTCAACATGCTGGCACGAACTGGTTAATTCCAGGGACCGGGCCAGCACATTTGCTGTCAAGACACTGTACCTGGTACAGGAGACCATGGCAGGCTTGTGATTCTGAATCTGAGGGTGCTCCTGATCCCATAGATATAAGCCCATCGGGGTGTGTTGCGGGGTAACATTTTTTGCCAGTAAACTGTTTTTGTTTGCCGTTTAATACCACTGGCATGACAAAACCTGTTTTGTCAGCATTATGCCAGCCATGGACTGTGAAGTGTGTTGGTACCGATGAGCCGGCGTGCCAGCTGCGCCTGACGGCACCCCTCCCCCAGCTGCTGTGCGAGCGGACGGTCCCGGTGGAGCCGGAGCGGGTGCGTCGACCGCCTGCGGCCGCGGCGGCCGAGCATCGATCGGCGGCGCGGCCGGCCGCCCGCCAGTCGGTGATATTCCGCGCGCACAAGGACGGCACGGCGTCGCCGCAGGCGCCCAGTGCGCCGCCGGCCGCTGCCACCGCTGCGGCTACCGCCACCACCACAGTCGCCACCGCTGCCGCCCGGCCGGTGTCGATCGCCCCGCGGCCGCTGCCGCTGCTGCCGCTGCTCTCCGTGTCGGGCCAGACGCCGCTGCTGCTGGCGTCCGGCCACCTGCTGCAGGTGCCGCCGGCGCTGCTGGCCGCCGCGCCGGTGGTCGCCGCCGCGCAGCGCAAGCGCGCCTACCGCTGCCAGCACGACGGCTGCGACAAGACCTACTTCAAGTCGAGTCACCTCAAGGCACACGTGCGCACGCATACCGGTGAGTGAGTGAGTTTGTTTATTGGGTGGTTCTCGACGCACTTTATGCACGATCACGGCTAATGGCGCCGCCCACACTGTCTCGCCGGTGGGCCGCGGGATTGGGAAATGTCCCGAGCGGTGCAAGTGTTGAACCAGGGACCTTTGGTGCCCAGACCTCAACACCTCAACCACTCGGCCATCCCCGCCGCTGAGTGAGTAGTGGTGGCATGCCCGCTCGCTCGCTCGCCGCACGCGCGGCTGCAGTCCGGAGCCGTGCTGCCTGCGCGGTCCGCTGCGCCAATGCTGACGCAAGCGCCGGCGGAAAGTGGATCGCGCTGCGGGGTGGGCGGGAAGCGATGAGTCACTCAGCGGTAGTTAAGCTGCTCGGCCACACGATGACGGCCTGTCCACCGGTCGTTTGCGACACGAAGCGACTAGTTCTAGGTTGATAAGCGCGTTATGGACGTCTGGGTAAGGCGGGGGATTGGAAGTAGGCACCTACAATTGTCCCTCGCCCATGGGCTCATGAATGGGTGGCTGTCTTGGTGTCTGTATTAATGCAAGTGAGCAGGGGCGATGCCACAGAGGAAAGGTTTGAACGTGCCCCATGCAGGGTTGAGAAATAGCTTTTCCTGGATTTTGGCATCCAGAACATCTTCTCCATAAAGTTATTCTTCCATCTTTCTCATTTGGAGGTTAGATGGTGCTGTTTTGCAATGAACTGCTATGTAACTCCGTGTTCAAGATTCACTGGAAAGTGCAAACTGAGATTCTGATGCCAAAGGCTTGAATTGATGTTTAGGCTTGAAGGCCAAAGGCTTGGAGAAAAACATCCTCCCAGTATTGGGTTACCCAGAGATTTTCCTCTCCACATCCGGAATTACAAAGTATAAATATAAGCCTGGCCCCATGTCATGGTGTCGATACGGTCATTGGATTCTATGGCGAGAAGTAGCTCCCCTCCCCAAACTCAGTGCATCACGCCTTCCGTCTTGTGAATATGAATACCTTCCATTACGAGGAAATAGTTCAGTAAGATGGGCAGAATGAAATGCATGACTTTCTGGGTGTCGCTCGGTCGTTTTAGTTGTCCGTAAACCGATTAAACATGGGTGGGATTTGTGCATGAAACTCTTCTTGTTGAGCTGCTTACCACTTACTCGTCTGCACGGATTTCCGGAAACTGAGCGGGTTTCTACCGTGTCGTTTCAGGCGAGAAACCATTCGCCTGCCAGTGGTCCGACTGCGGCCGGACCTTCTCTCGCTCGGACGAGCTGTCGCGCCACAAGCGGACGCACACGGGCGAGAAGAAGTTCGCCTGCGACGTGTGTCTGCGCCGGTTCATGCGGTCCGACCACCTCACCAAGCACATGCGCCGCCACGCGAGGGACCGCAAACATATCAGTGTGCCGGACGTTCGCCAGGCGGCGCTGGTGCGACCCTACTTCATCCTGAGCACGACGGCGGCCGTCTGAGCTGCTCGTGGCGACGCTTGGCTGGCGTGGATGTCTTATGTCTGATGATGTCCGGTGTTGACGAATGCTGCTGTCCAGTGTTGACGAATGCTGCTGTCTAGTGTGGAAGAATGCGGCTGTCCAATGTTGGACTCCGGTGGCATCTGTTGGTGAGATCCGATGAAGCGTGGTGATGCTTGGTGCCGTCAGCGTTGCGCTCTGGTGGCATTGGATTGATGTTGAGCTCCGACTCTACGTCCAGTGTGGAGCTCTGATGTTGGTCTGACGTGACGTCCAGTTGCCTGGTGGCAAATGGCAACACCACGCGGCGCGACGCCTTTCGACCCTGAAGGAACCGTACCTGATGAGCGCCGGCAGTGCTGCGCTAGTGTGCTACTCTTACCGTGCCTCGCATCCCAGTGTATTTATTTTGTCCCTATTTATGCGTTGTATATCTCCAGCTTTAATTAATGTGATAATACACATGTAAATAGCCCACGCCTGGTAATGTGGACGTTAGTCACTGCGATGCCCTCTGTGAGGTTGAGGGATATTATTCGAGCGAGCGAGATGGGGAGGTAATAACACTGCACACCACATGACCGTGAAATTCTAGCCATCGGCTCCAAGCGAATGGACGCCAGACATGTACGCATTGCAAGCATACAGAGTGGATGGGGAGACGCATAGTGCGGGCCGAACCAGCCGACAGCGGGTGAGCAGTCGCCCGAGTTGTGGGTAGTCTCAGAGATGGGGTGACGTCACATAGTGCGGGCCGATCCCGCCGACAGCCAGCGGAGAATGGTCGGAGTTGTGCCCACCTGGGCGTCCGTGAGGTTAAATATGTATTCAGCGACGACATCGGATCCCCTTGAAAACAAAGTACACGGTACTCCCAAGCGCACTGATTACGAATATGATATGCATTCAAGGTTCTTCTCAAGGTCATTTCAAGGTGAAATAAAGGTACAAGTCGGGGACACTAGCCACGGAAACACCGGCGGAGACAAGAAATTAAATGAGGTGGCGAATTGTAGCCAGTAACAAACTGCATCCTGCCTTCAAAGAAACAAAATTCCTGCAAATGACCTTAAAGGTCGACTCGAGGTCATAAGTACGGTAGTTGCGAGAAAAAAAAACTGTGACAGAAAATTCTAGAGAGGTCATATATTGTATACAGTAACCATCTATAGCCTGCCATCAAAGAAACGAACTCCCGTTAAAAATGACGTTTAAGGTCAACTCAAGGTCATAAGGACGGGGACGTTATTTGCGGAAAGATTGAGTGACAAAAATTCGACTGAAGTCTCAGATTGTAGACAGCAAACAGCTACAGCCTTGCCTTTGAAGAACCAAATTATGAAAAAATAACATTCCAGGTCAACTAAAGGTCAAAAGGGGCTCGTATGACAATGAAAACTACGAACATGGTCCTCCTTAGCACGCATTACGAATATGACACTTATTTGTTCCACAAGGTCATACTTGAAAGTTACATAAAGGTAACCGTGTCTGGGACGCTAACTACGGAAACACCGACGGAGACAAAAATTCAAGTTAGGTCTCAAGTTGTAACTAGTAACGAGCTGAAGCCTACCTCCAAAGGAACACAATCCCGAAAGTGACCTTTTAGGTCAACTCCAGGCCATCAGGATGGGGGCGTTAATTGCGAAAAACAGTGAGTGACAAAGATTCGCGGGAGCTCTCAGATTGTACATAGTAACCAGCCAGCCTTCAGAGAAACAAAATTCCGAAATATGGCCTTTAAGGTTCACTCAAGTTCATAACGACGGGGACGCTAATTAATAAGCTTTTCGACGACAAGTACCTGATAATACATAAGTGGTGGATTTGTGGTTTTGGGCGTGTTGACTACGTTGGTCATTTTGCGCCCAAAGGCCTCGCAGACGATCGTAAGGGCACGTCGACGTTCGTAAGGGCCAATGGACGTTCGTAAGGGCCCGTGGATGTTCATAAGGGACCGAGGACGTTCATAAGGGCTGGTGGACGTTCATTAGGGGCCGAGGACATTCGTAAGGACTCGTATACGTTTGGCTGCTGTCTACAATCTGAGACCCTCTCGAATTTCTATCACTGAGTCTTTTCGCTATTAGCATCCCCGTCATCATGACCTTGAGTTGACCTTAAGGGTCATTTTTTTCCTTCAGAATTTTGTTCCTTTAAAGGCAGACTGCAGCTCGTTACTGGTCACAGCTCGATACCTCATTTGAATTATTGTCTCCGTGGGTGTTTCCGTAGTTAGCATCTCCGTCTTTGTACCCTTTATTTAATCTTGAAATATTATCTTGAGAAGTGAACAAAGGTCATAGTCGTAATCAGGGCGTTGGAAAGTACAGTGTACTTCGTTTTCACGGGGATTTGAGGTCGTTGCTGAATCCGTCGCCGAATATGTCTTCAACTTCATGGACGTCCATGACAGGATCTGTAGTGTAATAATACACGTTTGTTTGTTTCTTAGGCTTAAGGGCACCTAAACTGTTTGTGGTTAACTAGCGCCCATAACTGTTTTTTTTTTTTTAAAACATGATATGGGATTTGTTCTGCCTATTATTGAAATGGATAAATGACGTGAAACTGAGTAGCCGCTAAGTAACGGTATATTTGCCCTGTGGCAACGACCTCCGAGCTGTCTCCTAAAACATCAGTTTACGACATTGCATGGAAGTTTGAACCAAAGTTTGTCTTCGTTCCTCCTGTAATTTGCGCCATGAAAACAACATGTGGCGGACTGTCCCAGGTAGTGGTGTCATATTTCGGAATTTCCAAAATCATTACCGAACCGATACCGATTTGCATATAACCTGGTGACCGAAATATTACCGATCAGATTATAAGATCAAAATTGTCCGAAAAATTACCGATTGTGAAAAACACCAATATTTGGGAAAGCAAATAATTAATTACCATACGAGTATCATTTACAGAAAATTGAAAAATATTTTGAATGTTTTTTTAAAAAAAAAATATATTAAAAAAACATTTAAAATATTTCATCTGAAAGTCAAGACCTGATCATGTCCAAAGCATGTACTGGGCCGGAACTAGGTATGTGGGTGGTTCGCTCTGCTTTCTAAGTACTCGCTCAGATGTTGCATTTTTAGCCTTCTAGATGAATACATTTTCGTTTCCTCAAACTGAACGGTTACACTTTCAACTTTGAATGGTAATGATTAGTAAACGGCAAAATAATACGTTTTTATCACTGCAAGCTACATGTTATTACTTTGATCTTTCGCTAAACACCCGGCAGCATGAGGTCTCCTCAACATAGGCGGAGGAACAGGAGGGTCAGGGGGGGGGCGGCAGTTAGCCCCCCTCTTGCCTCTTGCTCCCGTCCCAACCAGAAAAAAGCGTCCGCGCCACTGCTCAATTCAGAAAAAAAGCATAAGCACTCTGTCTTTATTTCAAGAAATACACTTCCTTGCACAATATATGGTCTGTTGGACATTCGGGAGACCGTGACTGACTCTGGGCTGAAGCAAACTGCAAAGCGAGCATCGCTAACGAAAGGGACATATTTCCTGAAGACACACAGCCAGCAGGCCTAGAAGGCATCAGCCATATATAGCCATAACTTGTCTATTCATAACTTTCCTAGCGGTGTTGATCTGGCAACTAATACGAAAACCTTGACTAGCAAACATCTGCTTCGTAGCCAGTGGACTATTAACCGCAAACGATACAACGTATTTCTGAAAGACGTGTTCACTTCATTCATGATTTAATGACGCAATGTTGGCTCACAACTACCATCTACTTGGCCAGCAGGTCCTTGTTATCTCGGATGAGCAGCAGGTCATCCACCCTGCTTGACAGCAGCCGGGTCCGTCGTTTCTCAACGATCGGACCGGCTTCAGAGAATGTCCGCTCAGCCTTCGCACTGCTTGCCGGGGTCGAGTGGACCTTCCGTGCCAGCGCTGCCAGGTAAGGCAATCGCTCCTCGTTGCTCTTCCAGTAGCCCAGAAGATCCGAGCCAGATTTTACATCTTTTCCGGCCTTATCCATGAAGTAAGCGGCCAACTCACGCTCGACGGCTGCACGGGCTCGCGCCTCTGGCTGTCCGTCCCTTCCGATCGCCTCTGGTTCGTCCACCTCATCCTCCGACATTGGCTCCAGCTCCAGGCTGAAGGCTGTGGCGGGTGAGGCAGTGGATGTTGAAGCTGTGCGTTCAGTAGCACTAGCCACAGCTACCTCTGCCGGTCCATTCGCGCTCTGCAAGCAAAGAGCGATGGCCTCGGCTTTCATCAGCTCTTGGATGCCGCTCTTCCTTTCCTCTGTGAAATTAGGCAGCTGCTGAAGTCGCCTGTACCGGGGGTGCAGGGCCATGGCCAGGTACTGATCATCGGACACCTTGGCACCGAACTTGTCGCCGGTCATCCCGCGAAGGAGGCTTGCCTTCAGGTGCTTGACGATGGTCCTGTCAGAGGGCGCAGGTTGGAGCTGCCGCCTGGCATGTTCCAGGACCAGGGGCACCAAGAAGGTGGTAGGCTGCTGAGAGGCTGACAGCTGCTTGCTCGCGTCGTTGAAGAACCTTAGCACGCCGACTACCTCCTCCAGGTCCGCTTTATCCAGAAGGTCCATGCACCTGGCGACCTCCTCTCTTTCCGCCACACCGACCATGGTGGTCAGGGCCGTGTGTGCGTGACAGATGGACTCCAGCATTGTGAATTCGGAGTTCCACCTTGTTTGAACGGAGGCCTTCAGCCCGGGGCCGTTCGGGTCAGACGACTTGATGATGGTGTTGACGTTACTCTTCTTCGAAAATCTGACCAGTTTCTTACCCGCATCCAACATGGCCGATACATCTGGCGTATCTTTCAGAGCGTCCTGCATCACGAGATTCATGTTGTGGCAAAAACAGCTTTGCCATCCCCGCCCTCTGTTCTGGAAGGCCACCTTGTTATTTGCCGCGTTGTCCGTCACATACTTTATATTGGCACCATTGCTCTGCCAGCAGCCCACAGCCTCTAGGTTTTGGCGCATGGCAGAAAACAGGTAACAGGTGTGCCTCTCGGTCAGCGGCTCCGTGCCGACCACCCTGGATTTCAGCTCCCATTTATCGTTGATATAGCTGATGTTGATCGTATTGTATGACGTGGATGTCTTCTCGTCCGTCCAGAGATCCGTGCTCGCTGTCAGATGCGGCTGTGATGACAGCTCCTCCTTCAGTCGGGTGCGCACTGTGTTCGCCCGTGCTTCCGTTTCCTTGCCAATGGTGTTTCTTCCGGACAGGACCTGATCGGCTTCGATTCGGCCGTATTTGGCTCCCAGGTTGATGAAGGTTTGGGCAGCCTTCTTGAAACCGGAACCTTCGGCGAAGTTGAACGGCCGGAGGTCTTCCGCGCAGACGTCACTTAGAGCTGTTGCGACCAACTTGTTCTCGGATCGTATCGCTCCCTCCGGAATTTCTTTCTTGAGAAGAGCCGTTATGGGGGTTTGGCTGCTCCTCTTAGGACAGCTGTGTCGCTTCAGGCCTGACGAGCCCGAACATCGCCCAGAGGAATGGTCGTAGGACGTCCCTGTGCGGTGAGTGATGACCGTCGGACACTCTTTGCATTTCACGACCTGACAGATCGCACCATCTAGCCGAACTCTGACAAATCTCCGCCATAGATCCAGACTCGTGCTCGACTCGAGTTGAATCAAGAATCGACTCATGAATCAATCATTTTTTGATGAGTCGAAAGTTGAATCGATTCTTTTCCACAAAACATATTTTGAGTCGTGAGTTGAATCACATCTTTCTATTTAAAAATGAGTTGAATCATGAGTCAATCATTTTAATCACAATGAGTCATTTGAGTCTTGTGACTCAAATGCATGTTATGAACAAATAATATGAAGCATGTATCTGTGTGAATATTATGTCATGACACAAAGTAGGGAGTAAAAACAGCATAATTATTCATGCTTAGCAATACAATTGTCAACTTCTAATCTGCCAGTGAGTAAAGAATGGAGGGTACCAGTACTGAAGTTATTTACCAAAAACCAATTACAATAAATACACATAATTATTAATGTTAAGCTTGGTATCCACAATCAGTATCATGCACGAGTCAATCCTAGTACCAGGAGTACAACACATAAATGGGTTCTAATTGTGAAAAGAATATGGAACCGACATTGTCCTTCACTGGAATTGGCATCTGCACTGAACAAAATTCCATTGGCTTGTTATTTGTCACCTGCACGTCTGATATCATATCAGACGCGCGTGTGACAAATAACAAACAAAGGTACCTTTACTAGAAGATAGATGGAAGTATTCGTTCAAGCCTGCATGACGTATCCTAAGTTTAAAAAATATATGGTATCCGTTTGTGTAATTTGGTTCATTTGGTATCAATTTGGCTGAAAAATACTTTTTTCTCCTATATATGAAGGAAATGTGTACTGGATATAACATATTTTAACCAGTTTATATATGTCTTCTGTAATATCCTTCAACTTAGTCTGGAATACGAGCATGATCTTTTTTGGTGAACAAATAGCATTGTTCTTGTGATTGTGATTTCAACGAATTTGACTCATTCATTTGGAAAATGAAAATTATCAAGATATAAGCACTTCAAGCTCTATATTGTGCCTGAGACCACTTGACCTGGGAGCAAAAATCCGCTGTAAAACCACCTATTGTAGAGGTACTTTAGTAAGAATACCTATTAAACTTTCAGAAATTTAGGAAATATCCTTACTGAACACACTTCCCTTCTTTGTAAATATACATACTAAACCTTCGAGGGTGTATTGGACAGCTGTGCCCAAGACCTATTGAGTCAAGCTGTGCCCAAGGCGATATATACCTAATATATACCGAATATATACCGTTTAATTAATTAAGGCAGAAACATACGGTTTTCGATGTCAAAGAGTATTAAATCAAGTGCATGAAGTGTTCAACTTCTTCTTTATCACGTCTATGACACACCAGGTACGGATGATTATACGCGATGTGCTATATTTGTGAGAAGATTTTGATTGTTTATTTCTTTGCCAACTGAAAAGTTATCATTTGTAGGGAAATGAGTGGTCGCATCGTCATTTTTTACGTTAAAATACCATGCATTCAAAATAAAAATTCCAAAGAATCAAAATTTACCTTGATCTCCAATTATACCCAGTTTTGCCAAAATAATATATTCAACAGATCAAGATGTTTCAATGTTAGAGCATCTTCGTTGGCGTCTACATGAATACAAATTCCCTTCTTTAATTAGACACAGATGAAGATGCGTAAACATCAACTGTCTGTCGAATAAATCATTTTGCGATAACTGTTTTCACATCACATATAGGGAAGAGGGGGATATCTGAACACGTTCTGTTTTCTGAACACCTACCTTTGGTCGTCTCCCACATCATGTTCAGTGCATAAATAACAAAAGATGGTGGTATTCATAAATGATGGACCTGTCGCTACCAAACATGAAAGTCTGATCACATAATTCTACTTATACTTTGTGTACATAGGTTGCGAAGTTCACAGGAACCATTGTAGGCTTCGAAGAGCAGTTGACTTTAGGAAACCATAAGGAAGTGACTTCCAATTTTTTTGTGCAATTACACCAGCATTTTTGTGCTACTAATAGCTTGTACCACAACAGCTACAGTGAGGTAATCCTGAACAACAACATTTTCATGTTCAGGATACGGCACACTGCTAAAAAATAATCATCTGTTTTAAAGTTGCTCTTTGCAAGTGGTTAGAGGATTTTCATTGAAGGAACTGTTTGAATATGGATAGCTTGTTCATTTTTGTGTTCAGTAAACACAGTACAATTACTGGTTCGCCCATACAGAAGCAGCAGTAGAGCTATTTCTTGCATAATGCCTAAAGTGTTCAGGACCCCTCCTTCCCTTATATATATATATATATATATATATATATATATATATATATATATATATATATATATATATATATATAGATATATATATATATATATATATATATATATAATTCTTATTATATTATATTTTATATGTATATCTATATATATATATATATAGTGTGTGGGCAGTGTACACCAATCATATGGCTTATGAGTCTGATACCATTGAGTCGGATCTGAATAGATTCAAATTGATGTTTGAGTCGTGAGTTGAATCGGATCTCTGTAGCTCTGAGTCTGAATTGAGTCGAATCAAATAATTTTGACGTGCTGTGAATCATGAGTTGAATCGATCTCAAGATCTATGAGTCAAACGTCAGCCGATTAAAAAATTTGAGTCGAGCACAAGTCTGCATAGATCATTACCGCTTGCTGGTCCTGACACCCCTGCCACGTATGATATTCGCTCACTCCCTGAGTTTATGAGTCGCTCGATGAGCTTGATGTCACCTCTGCCTACGAGATCTAATGCTGCCATACCAAATTCTCATACAATCAATGTGATTATGAAAAGATTAAAGAACGTGCCTTCTTTGACGGACCCAAGGCTATAGAAACATAAGGCAGACTGCAGCGGCTGACGGCTCTTCTCGATCCGAAACAATACGACAATCGTGTCATTTGAGTCTCTGGGCAGTGGGGCACTGGTAAAAACAAAACACACGTGCACCTTGTTCACGGGTAACGTCAGTGCTCGGCGCCCCTTGGTATTGGCCGACTGGTTTAACGTCACTGGTATGCACAATTTTTTTTTTATTCGTGCTTTACGAGTTACTACTCACAAGCTACTAAGGCAATTTAGAGTCGGGCAAACAAACTATGATGCCACTAAGTCCATGAAATTAAGTCCATCGCAGCATTAGTAGCATTACCGAAATGTGTCCGAAAAATTAATGTTTGTCCGACCGATTACCGAATCGGTATTGGTAATTTTTCGGTATCCGATCGGTTTGGTAACCGATTGACACCACTAGTCCCAGGTGCGTCGCATCGAGAACAGCGTGTTTTCACCTCCCAGATCAGAGGGTGTCTGTGTGAAGCGTATGTGTGCCCTATCAGTAGTGACAAAATTATCTCTTCCCTCCTACACTTCTTCGGCGACGAAGGCCATGGCGCCAACACTTGTTTTATACATAGATCGGAGCTTGTTAGAAGCCTGAAAATTCTAACCTTCCTGCTACTTTTCTTGGATAAAAGCAGATACTTCTGAGTAGGAATCCCTTGCGGGGAGAGGCAGGGCTCGAGCCCAACGAGGCTGTGCAAGCTTTGCAGCAGATCGGCCAGCTCGTTGCCAACGATACCGGTTTGGCTAGGCACCCAACAGAGGACAATCCTTTTACCTGCTCGGTTCAATGAAGTCAGGCGAGTTAAAATCTCCTTAGCAAATTGGTTTCATGGGTAAAACGATTGTAGGGCCGTAAGGCCACTCAACGAGTTTGTTATAACGACATTGATGGCTTCGTCTCCAACCTCAATAAAGCATAGAGCCTTGATAATCGACACCAATTCGGCGGAATACACAGACGCGTGTGGTGGTAAGGTAAAATATCTAGGAACTGTTCCACATACGAATGCACAGCCAGTTCCAATGTCTGTCTTGGAACCATCAGTGCAGGTCTTTGTGTAGCATCGATGTGATTCTAGTAACTGCAATGCTTCTGCCCGAAAGAGCTCTGGGAGAGTGCTTCCTTTCTTGGCCGTCGCGAGGGAACCATCAATTGTGGGTGAAATGAGTTCCCATGGTGGGATACAAGTGTGTTTTATTCTCGCAACGCCTCGTAGTGGGATCTGAGCCTCTTGCAGGGGCAAACGGGCTCTGACGCAGGAGGGTCTTAGTTTTTCTCCTCTTTGCATGCTTAAACTGATAACATGTGATGCGAGAAAACGGACTTGTATGTGGGGTGTGCTGGAAACTTCCTCAGCCTAATTGCATATCGGAATCCCAGCTGTTCACGCATGTTTGCTAGCGATGGCTCGTCGGCCTCTGCCAAGAGTCTCACAGTTGGCAATGTCCGGAAGGCCCCTGTGGAGATCCGCAACGCCGTGTGATGTGTAGTGTCAAGCTTCCGCTTCACTGAGTTACTCGCACTGTCGTATATAAATGATGAAAAATCAAGCATGGAGCGAATATGGGACGATATAAAAATACAAGTGTTGCTCTGTCAGCTCCGTAATTCGTTCGTGAAACACATTTCATAATATTCATGCCTCGGAAGCATTTATCCGGCACAGTATTGAGTTGTTTCCTGTAGGAGAGCCGACTGTCGAGGATGACTCCGAGAAAACGGGTCGCTGGCCGCACGGGAATTTGTTGGCCGTACAACTGTATTACCATCGCCGTACAATGGCGACGTCGTCAGAAGTGGGCAGCCACCGCTTCCGAGGTAGAAAATCCTACCACGTTTAAAACTGTCTACCTTTCAAGATGAGCCACGGCCATCTGTTGCTGTCCTTCCAAATACTGAGGCCGCGCCGCACATGACCAAATAGCCAGGTCATCAATAAAAAAGGATCTTCCAATGTTTCGCGATAATCCGCTTTCGATGTCATTGATCATAATTGCAAATAGCGCGACGCTAAGTACGCTGCCTTGTGGGACATCACATTTCTGGACAAACGTTTGAAGCCTCCGACGCGGACCCCAAAAACGCGATCAGACAGAAAGTTTTTTTTTTCAGGAATTTTCCCATTTCGCCACGAATCCCGTGATTCCACAGTTTCTTGAGTATTCCTGGCCGCAATACCGTGTCATGGGCAGGTTCTATAGCAAAGAAGACTGCCCCTACGTAACGGTTTTGCATAAAACTATGTCGTACTACCGTGTCTAATCGTAAGATGTGATCCAGTGCTGCGATTTTTCCTTAAGCCGCAATGGGAGCTTGTAAAATGTGCTTACTTTCCAAGAACCAGCTAAGACGAACATTTACCATTCGCTTCATCATTTTGCAAAGGCATTATGTCAAATAGATCGGACGGTAGTGTAGAGGGTCGCGACCACTCTTGCCCGGCTTCACGATAGGTATAACAATGGCTCCCAGCCATCAACACGGAAATTTACCACTTCGCTAGTATGTTGAAGGCGGCGAGAAGAGCGACCAAGGCACACGGTGGAAGATGCTTCAATATAACGTTGTGGATTCCGTCAGGCGGTTCTGATACAGTTCGCAGAGATCTCACGGCAGAAGTTAGTTCTGCCATCGTGAAGGGGCGACTGCATGTGTGGTGCGCCAAAGTAGTGAAGTCCACAGACGTGAACTCACATCGAGCTTTATATCGTACAAACTCGGAGTCAGCATCGCTGTCAAGGCTTGGTTGCGATATGGCCTGACCAATCGCATAGGCAAGATCTGCGGGTGGGTGATATCCTGGTCCCCTATGTGCAGCACATGGAGAGGGGCTGAGCTGATCGCTTCTATAATGACAGCTGACAGGCTTTCTGTCGAAAATGATTGCTATCCTGTCAGGGTACTAAAACTTCCTTTGAGTGGCCTTTTATATGCCTCCCAATCAGCTTTATCTAAATTTCATCGCCGAGGTCTGGTACCTGGAAGATAGTTGCATCGAAATATTAACCATACTGGGAAATGATCACTTCCCATGGGGTCCTCTGACACCGTCCAATCGATATGTTGTGCGAGCTCGGGACTGCACAGGCACTGATGTACTTCCGGATGGCATCGTAAGATGGGCTCGAATGCCGGTGTTTAAAATGCATAGTGATTCTTCCAGGATAAAAGATTGTAAAACTCGACCTCGGCTGTTCACACCGTTGTATTCCCACACAGCGTGGTTGGAATTGAAATCTCCTAAAACTAGAAAAGGTGTGGGTAGTTCGGAAACTAGCCGTCCGAGCTCACCCCGTGTAAAACCAGTTCCAGGAGGAAAGCAAATGGAGCAAACTGTTACCGAGCTGCGATCCAAGTCGATCCGAGCCGCCACTGCTTGGAGATCGGTGTTCAGGGCCACCTCCCTTTCTCCTACACTATGGTGAACCGCTTTCATGACACCACCGTGCGTAACAGTGTCGGTCACCACATACTTTCGGAAAATTGAGTATCCCTGTATGTCACATCGTGAATTGGGTCGGAGCTTAGTCTCTTGCAGACACATAGCGACAGGGCGATACTGATTTAAAACTACCTGTGTTTCCTGGGTACTGTTTCTAAAACCTCTGCAGTTCCGTCGTAAAAAAGCTTGCATAGGAGCTTGTTAAAATGGATTAAAAGATATACGGTGAGGGCGTTGCTTTGAAGCGATGCACCCCTGGATGGACCGTAATCTGCGTGTGACGATGAACAACGATGGAGCCGCGTGAGTGTACGATATCAGTGAAGGGAATGTTAGACAAACGAAGTGGAGCCACGACAAACACACTCTTAGGAATCTAGGCACGCTGAACCTGATGAACTAAAATGGAAACGGGCAACTTGATGCAGGATCCGCGCTCGCGTCGGTGACTGCGACCGCGTGACCTTGACCGTCCCGACCCGCCCGGCGGACACCCTGTGACCTTGACCGTCCCGACCCGCCCGGCGGACACGCTGTGACCTTGACCGTCCCGACCCGCCCGGCGGACACCCTGTGACCTTGACCGTCCCGACCCGCCCGGCGGACGCGCTGTGTACTTCGTACGTGACGTGACCGGACCTGGCCGCCACGCTGTTCCGCCAAGGGATTCATGATGAGACCAGACTACGGCGTACAATGAAGCGCGAGACATGGGACGAGTCGTTTGACTGCCGCTTGCGCTACACTTGCGCATTTATATTGACGCTGACACAGTTGCCAAGCATATCTGAATGAAATATTGCGACATTTAGAACTTCGCGGTTTACTTTAACCCGAGACAGCGAAACGATTGTTAGCACCGGCTTTCGCTGCTAGGCGGAGCTGCGGTTGCACAGCCGTCAAACTTCAATCGCTTCGCGCTAATTAAGTTTTGCATGAATATAAAAAATGCTCCTTGTTTGAACGTTCTGAAGCCCCGAGGCACCATCATTTCATATCGGCACCATGTTTGTGACACATGACACATCCTAATGTTCATGATGATAAGAATCCAGGAGAAGGCTGACTGTTTTCCAACCATAGTCACGACAGGCTTGGCCACTCCGGGGCTATACCGGTCAGTTCCCTGGTCACCACAGGCTTGGCCACTCCAGGGCTATATCGGTCAGTTCCCTGGTTACCACAGGCTTGGCCACTCCGGGGCTATACCGGTCAGTTCCCTGGTCACCACAGGCTTGGCCACTCCGGGGCTATGTCGGTCAGTTCCCTGGTCACCGCAGGCTTAGCCACTCCGGGGCTATATCGGTCAGTTCCCTGGTCACGACAGGTTTGGCACTCCGGGGCTATACCGGTCAGTTCCCTGGTCACCGCAGGCTTGGCCACTCCGGGGCTATGTCGGTCAGTTCCCTGGTCACCACAGGCTTGGCCTCTCCAGGGCTATACCGGTCAGTTCCCTGGTTACCACAGGCTTGGCCACTCCGGGGCTATACCGGTCAGTTCCCTGGTCACCACAGGCTTGGCCACTCCGGGGCTATGTCGGTCAGTTCCTGGTCACCGCAGGCTTAGCCACTCCGGGGCTATATCGGTCAGTTCCCTGGTCACGACAGGTTTGGACACTCGGGGCTATACCGGTCAGTTCCCTGGTTACCACAGGCTTGGCCTCTCCAGGGCTATACCGGTCAGTTCCCTGGTTACCACAGGCTTGGCCACTCCGGGGCAAAACCGGTCAGTTCCCTGGTCACCACAGGCTTGGCCACTCCGGGGCTATACCGGTCAGTTCCCTGGTCACCACAGGCTTGGCCACTCCGGGGCTATGTCGGTCAGTTCCCTGGTCACGACAGGTTTGGCCACTCCGGGGCTATACCGGTCAGCTTTCCGGCAACACCGATCACTCTCCGGTCAGCGGATCACTTGGTGGCCATGTCAGTCACTCCAAGTCGCCGTCACTGGGTGGATAGACACTGGCTCCATGGACAAAGCGATTCCACAGCTCCATGGATATAGCGATTCCACGGCCATACCGCCAGTCGGTGACTGTATTGGTCTCTCCACGGTTACATCTCAAAGACACACTCAGTGCTGCCTCTCTCTCTCTCTCTCTCTGATACAGTGCCACTCCGTATCACTTCGCCACAGGCCGCAGCGCCAATGCAGTATAGCAGGATGACATGTCGATCCTACCCGTCGGCCAAAGTCAGCAGCGTTAAATGTATGCACCCGGCTGAAGCGCTACTAAATATCGGTTATTTCAACAAGCAGCAATTCAATTGTGCGTATTTCACATTTCATTTCTCACATTGACGCAGTGTATGTCCAAGATAGCAAAATAGGCGACCTCGTCTTTCACTTCACACCAACTGATCGTGTACCGAGCTCAAATACGTCGTTTATAAGGCAATGGCAAAGTGAAGCAGATGGGTTGAGCTACTATACGTGGCCGAATGAGTGAGGCTGGGGACTTTTTACGGGCTTACGAAGAAAAGAGTACCTAGTCATTTTGCGGAGTCCTTTCTAGTCTCTCCTTTTGTGGGTGGCGAATGCGGAATGTGATCGTGATATCCAAGCACATCAAGATTTTCTGAAAATAGCATCCAGGTAGCACGCATTGAGTGGCTCACGCGGGCATTGTGTACGCCATTTCTTAGACAAAAAGACGTACGAGTAACGGTATGTTACGAAGGTTTAGGCCACACCTCACGCATGAAATATATGTTGGGTTTATTTTTTTTTCGTTGAAGTTCTTTGGGCAGCCCTAATACATTTACAGCATAATGTTGGTATGATCTGAATAAGCACGGGCCAGATTCCATGGCACACAACATACAAATGCTTTAGCTTATACAAAAATGGTCATTGCACAACCCAAAAAAGTGTTTCAATCACGTCCCAGATATAGCAACTTGACGTTAACTTCCACCGAAATTGAAAGGCAACTATCGCATTCCCCAGGGTATAAAGCAAGCTATTCCGGAATTTGGAAAAGAACAACGCATCCTGATGCACGGAGTAAACTGAGAATGCCTACAAATATTCCTATATTTATACACTCAGCATAGCTCAGACAAAAAAAAGAAGAAACTTTAGGGTGAGGAATTTTCGATGTTTCTTATGAGTACAGTACGGTGAGCATGAGCATGCTCTTAGCTGGTGGGCACCAAGCGCAGTAAAGCACGTGGCAACACAACAGCAGACTACACCTCGTGAGTGTCTGTGGCACAAAGAGGTGGCCGAATAAGACAGGGCAGCCGCACGCCACCGAACGTTCAGAGCTTATCGATCACCAACCACTTCTCCTTGATGTTTTCTGTCTGATCTGACACCGCCGGCTTGCGCATGCGCATCTTGACTTCCAGCTTGCCCTTGATGGTTCTGCGACCCTCGGTGATCTGAGGAAGGCAGACGCGCATCGGTCAGTCATTGAGCCATCACCATCCCTCGTAGCATGCATCAGCCGACCTGCGCTGCCGGAGGGGCAAGTGCGCGACCATTGCGGGGCTCAAACACTCCGGGCCGTGCGCCGAGGCCGAGACCGCTGCCAACATCCAAATGTAGATCAATACATGACACATTGTGTTGATTTACGTGCACGCCGACACATCCGCACACTGTGGCGGCTGTGCGTGTGCCCGTCACAACGTATCACTGTAACCTGACCAGACAATGCGTGGGGAAACTGAACTTGAAATACACTGGATAAATGCAGGATAACAGGACAGGGACACACGATCGTGATTCAAGTACAGGATGGCAACTGGGTAGGTAACTGTGAACTGGGTAACTGGGTAGGTAACTGGGTATCAAGTAGGTAACTGGGACAGGTGCCGCGCACGGTAGGTATCTGGGACAGGTGCCGCACACGGTAGGTAACTGGGATAGGTGCCTCGCGCGGTAGGTAAGTGGGACAGGTGTCGCGCACGGTAGGTAACTGGGATAGGCTCCGCGCACGGTAGGTAACTGGGACAGGTGCCGCGCACGGTAGGTAACTAGGATAGGTGCCGCGCACGGTAGGTAACTAGGATAGGTGCCGCGCACGGTAGGTAACTGAGACAGGTGCCGCGCACGGTAGGTACCTGGGACAGGTGCCGCGCACGGTAGGCAACTGAGACAGGTGCCGCGCACGGTAGGTAACTGGGATAGGTGCCGCGCACGGTAGGTAACTGGGACAGGTGCCGCGCACGGTAGGTAACTGGGACAGGTGCCGCGCACGGTAGGTAACTGAGACAGGTGCCGCGCACGGTAGGTAACTGGGATAGGCGCCGCGCACGGTAGGTAACTGGGACAGGTGCCGCGCACGGTAGGTAACTGGGACAGGTGCCGCGCACGGTAGGTAACTGGGACAGGTGCCGCGCACGGTAGGTAACTGGGACAGGTGCCGCGCACGGTAGGTAACTGGGATAGGTGCCGCGCACGGTAGGTAACTGGGACAGGTGTCGCGCACGGTAGGTAACTGGGACAGGTGCCGCGCACGGTAGGTAACTGGGACAGGTGCCGCGCACGGTAGGTAACTGGGACAGGTGCCGCGCACGGTAGGTAACTGGGATAGGTGCCGCGCACGGTAGGTAAGTGGGACAGGTGTCGTGCACGGTAGGTAACTGGGACAGGTGCCGCGCACGGTAGGTAACTGGGACAGGTGCCGCGCACGGTAGGTAACTGGGACAGGTGCCGCGCACGGTAGGTAACTGGGACAGGTGCCGCGCACGGTAGGTAACTGGGACAGGTGCCGCGCACGGTAGGTAACTGGGATAGGTGCCGCGCACGGTAGGTAACTGGGACAGGTGCCGCGCACGGTAGGTAACTGGGACAGGTGCCGCGCACGGTAGGTAACTGGGATAGGTGCCGCGCACGGTAGGTAACTGAGACAGGTGTCGCGCACGGTAGGTAACTGGGATAGGTGCCGCGCACGGTAGGTAACTGGGATAGGTGCCGCGCACGGTAGGTAACTAGGATAGGTGCCGCGCACGGTAGGTAACTGAGACAGGTGTCGCGCACGGTAGGTAACTGGGACAGGTGCCGCGCACGGTAGGTAACTGGGATAGGTGCCGCGCACGGTAGGTAACTGGGACAGGTGCCGCGCACAGTAGGTAACTGGGATAGGTGCCGCGCACGGTAGGTAACTGAGACAGGTGTCGCGCACGGTAGGTAACTGAGACAGGTGTCGCGCACGGTAGGTAACTGGGATAGGCGCCGCGCACGGTAGGTAACTGGGACAGGTGCCGCGCACGGTAGGTAACTGGGACAGGTGCCGCGCACGGTAGGTAACTGGGACAGGTGCCGCGCACGGTAGGTAACTGGGACAGGTGCCGCGCACGGTAGGTAACTGGAATACATACAAATACGAATGATAAGAAAGCAAACTAACAGAGACTTGATGATCAATGTAATTACATTCTTCGAGTCGCATCGCATTCAGATTCGGCTTGTCGCTTTTTAAACGTAATGATCCTTGGATAAAGATGAGGATATTCAGTATTATTTAGCATCATGGACTTTTATTTTATATATAAATACACGTAGGAGAGCGCCCATGCTAAAGCATCAGTGGAACGACAGATATTCTCCACCAGCATGCAAAGACGACTTGAATGATGACATTCCACAACGGATCATAAGGCAATCAATATTATAATCAGATGCGTAGCCGCAAACGAATTAAGACGCCAGGCAAGTGTTCAGGTGTCACATTGCGGAGGGTGACATTGCTGACAAAAGCAGTCCTCGACAATGTGGATAAGCTTCCAAATTAGTGGGAAGGGGTGGCCCTTAAAGGGACCGAACGCTTTTTGTGGATAATCTGGGTGGGAAAATGATTTACTCCAGATTATGATGAAAAATAGAAGTTGGGAAGAATTGAATAACAATATTCAGCGCTGACGCGAAAGATCCCTTCGTACATTTTCATGTTCATTGGTTTTGATTTTGGGTTTTGTTTATTGGTTTAATGTACATTTTCATTTACTGGTTCTGAGCACCGCGCCCTGGACCGACCACTGCATTTTGCATCGAAACCAGTACTGAGCAGCTATTACACGACTTCATTCATGAGCAACAACCAGGAAATGCAACCGAAGTAAACATAATTTACCCAATTTTCAAGATCCTGAAACTTTATGCTGGGTGCATTTTTTGTCAAATATATTGATGGACAGTGGTGAAAATGATTCAACATGAGGGAGAAATGTTCATTTTTCGACATGCGCCATTACATATACTCGAACCTATTCTTAGATTTGATTAAGCATTCGATGATACTAGCTAACCTTGCGCATTAGATCTAGCAACTACACTGTGTTATAGGCATAAGCCTGACACTGGAATGTAACTAGTTATGTGCTAGATTTTGATGCACGCTTTCAAAACCACCAGCTCATGCTGTTCAAATAATACTTTAATCCAAAAGAAGGTCTAACAGGTTTAAATCAACAGTATTTCACCCATGGGGCTTATTCAGCTGCTGTTACTATCTGTAATCAAACATCAGTATGCAAAGTACAACATGCACCATGTTTCGGGCACAGCAGAGTTGGGTGAACTATTGTGAGGGAAAACAAGATATGCGCATAAAATCCGAACTAGTATGAACATACATTTTGAGGATACATCCAATGGGAACTATTGCGTAGACGAAAACAATATATATATATATACATACATATATATATATATATATATATATATATATATATATATATATATATATATATATATATATATATATATATATATATGTATGTATATATATATATTGTTTTCGTCTACGCACATAGCACCCATTCATGCATCCAAAATGTATGTTCATACTAGTTCGATTTTATATATATACATATATAAAATCCGATTCGGATATATATACATATACACACACACACACACACACACACACACAAATGACCAGAGTAGCACCTACATGTAAGCATTTCGCCAAGTCCAGGGTTTGATAGAAGGATCGCAAAACAAGGTATCACACTGGACCACATCGACACACTCCTCCACACGCATCCCGCGAAGCTTCTGGCCCGGCCGGTTGCTAATGCACGGCTCGGGTGACAAAATGGCACTGGGGAAGTAGAGGCCACGAGACGGTTTCGTGATTGAGGCTCGGTCGAATGTTTCTAACATTCATAGACCCCCAAATTTTTCGATCAGTCCATCGTAGGCTTGGTGTAGGATTTGAAGCTTGACATTACTAGAGTTTAGCTCGGTTTCTTGATACTGTTTCTGGTTATGACCGGATGGGGTATCAGTTTTTTTGCATCTCTGACTTGTTCATCAAAGCTTAGTCTTACTGAACAGTGTTTCTCCAATGTCGACTGACTCGTTCTCCCCGCATAACAAACAGCCCATCCTGTACACAACGTTGCGTTGGTGGCAGTGTCCTTTCAGCCCAGCCAAACAGGTGCGGCATTGGTTTCTATTTCACCGGAGCAGGGTGGAGGGAAGTAGGCTGATCTGATCTGACTAGTTCGTTTGCTAGGTTTGGACACCCACCCTCTCCAAACAATCCTGTAGGTCCTTCCCTCAAGTGACCGTGTGAACTTTGAACTTTGAAGTGTTGGACTTGGTCCTGTATGTACTTTGGACTTCGAGAGGTGTCGTCAAGCGACAGACTTTATTTATTAGCCAGCATGTATCGCATAAACAGTTGTGGTACGTAAATACTCCGCCATTGCCCGTACTACATTGAAACTCCTCCAACCCCCAATATTTTAGCATAAGTGTGGTAGGTCGGGCAAGATCCCTTGACAAGAGTGTAGATGCTGTGAGGGCTTTACCCCTTGCATTACAAAGTGAGTCGGCCCATCCCTACTGTGTTTTTCGAATCTAGCCCAAAAATAAACTGAAATTTCAGAAATTTCAAGATGCCTGACATGTCAGGTCACTGAGCCAGGGACGGATACAGGCGGGGGATACTGGGCACGTGCCCCCATGGAAGGTGGCGCCCATCCGGAAGGCTGCAGTGTACCCCTCGAACCTTTCGGCTAGAGGCGCCCCTCCGAGAGGAAAAGGCGTGATTCAGTGTGTTTAAGTGCACCCCTCTCGGATTTTCAGCCAGAGGCGCCCCTCCGAGGAAATGGCGCCCATCCAGTCAAGCACCCCCATGACAATTCCTGGACCCATCCCCACACTGAGCAACGCTCTGGCTTTCGAAACTTTGCACCTCAGAATCGGTTACGTTTTGCGGCACAATCGGCATTGCTGGCGTTTGCAACTTAGAATATTAGCTATGTGAGGAGATGACAAAGCTATGGACGACACAATATTGGAACAAGAAATGTCATGGCTTGCATTTTTTAACCAATATGACATGACCTCACTGTGATATTGACATTGAGATGCATCCCTTTCTCAGCTGATGGTGAACATTGCTTCAATGGCATCAGGATGCACTTGATGAGGAGCATGCGTGTGAATGAGGTGCCAATACACCTAAAACGGACTGTCACTTATGTAGCATTGGGCGCAGCTGAGCCTGAAGAAGTACAAGTACAAAAGTACTAAGTTTACAAAGTACAGTACCTACATACTTATTCAAACTCCAAACGTTAACGGTATCACAGGTAGGGGAGACTGGTGTAACACGCCCCTCTTAAGGATATTTGATCAGTGTGCCTCGGGCATTGAATTTATCTCTATTTTTCTTTATGAAATGAACTACGCATCATTTTTCTTTGTAAATATAGCCACTGAAATGGATTCCCCACCCATTCCTTGACGTG
This sequence comes from Ashinkailepas kermadecensis, assembly GCA_034440615.1. Classification (NCBI taxonomy): domain Eukaryota; kingdom Metazoa; phylum Arthropoda; class Thecostraca; family Neolepadidae; genus Ashinkailepas; species Ashinkailepas kermadecensis. The sequence goes on from JAOTOM010004425.1 coordinate 38,356, forward strand.
AGAGCGACTTTGCTGGAGTATTGCAAAGGGGCGTCTTACAAACGGGGGTAGGTAAGTTGCCTCCCACCTGGGCGTCTTAGATATCGCTCTTTTATATTTGGAATCCAGTTTATTACTCAAGCTGCAGGCAAAGCGTGGATAAATCTGGTATAGTTTGACAACCACATGTTTGCTTCAATAAGGCTAGAACGGATCCAAGGGGCTGAATGGGCATTTGCCCCTTCCAAAGCCAAATCGGGGGGGGTGTTAAACTATGTTTTACCGCTCCTAAACGCCGGCCAAATGTGGAAAATTGCTTTTCATATGCCAAAAAATGAAAAATGTCGGCGATGCGAGGCAGAAACATGGGGTTCCTCACTTTTTATCAGCGAAATATTAAAATTCCATATATAAATTGCACAAAATCGCTAAATTTTCGCCACTGCGCGACGAAAATTTTTCAACACCCAAACGGTCCGGCTCGATCTGCCCCTGAATGAGGCAGACACCAACTGGAGGTACACACCATGATACATAATGCAGTATTTATTTAAGTTTCACTTCAGCACTTAAAACTTAAAAGCACGATGAAGCAAAGGAGGGTTGAATCTGTGAAACAATCCGCAAACAATACCTATGATCAAACAAATCATCCAATAAACATTTCAAACATTCAATGAACATTTAAATGAACTGGAAACAAATGTTAAAAGAGCAAACGTTTAACATATCTGGGATGACAAAAACCACAAGCATGGCAGACCAGTTGGTCCTAAAAAAATCTACCTATCTATGACCAGTGAGAATTTCGAAATGTGTGATGCCGTAACTCAGGCAATGTGGCACAAATCACGTGTGACAAGTTGCAGTGATCCAGTGGTTCTTTCAATGAGCATTGTGCAATGTGAGAAGCCGAACTTAGTTGGGTCGGCAGAAATCACACGTGTAATGCCGTTGACCATCGTTCAGGTCTGTGCACGGCACACAGGCCCACTTCGCACAATCGCCACACTGTACCCATTCCTCACAAGACAGTTTATATTGCATACCGCATACAAAACACGATGTTTCGTCATCTGACGCTTGTTTCCTCCGGATGTTTTTCGGAGCTTTCTCACTCTTTTTCGGAGGGGCTTTCTTGCCCTTGGAGAGGCGAGCTTGTTTGGCCAGATTCACTTCTGTCAGATGCTGCTTCATCGGAGATGACGTCAGAACCTCCGACTTCTGTGCACGTCGACTGCGCTTTCTGGTTTCGGCTTTAGGCGATGCACACAGATCATCTAATATCTGACTCACATGAGATGATCCGGGTCGAGATTCAGAAGATGGACCGGGTGCAGCCTCGACACTAGATGGGCCAGGTCCTGTCTCAGCAGAAGATGGGTCAGGCCGAGCGTAAACACGAGAACGGCCTGGTCTGGACTCAGCAGAAGACGGGTCAGGTCTGGGCTCAGCAGGAGATAGGTCGGACAAAGTCTCATCCGTGAGACTGGTTGAAGGTGACCTGGCATCTTCTATTGGATCACACTGGATCATAGGACCCTGTGTCTCAGGTCCACCTTCTACGAGGTCTGGCTCCGCGGGGTCCACCATGCTATGTTCAGGCTCCGGTTCATCAGTCAAAAAGGCTGCGGCATAGTCCTCATCGGTGAACTTCTTGTCGTCAAATGGCCAGATTCCACTTGCGTGAAAACCCCCAACGATCTTCTCTGCCGTGGCACACTTTAGGTACGCCGTTGAGAAGATTTGACTCAGTTCGTACTCGGATATCCTTCTGCCTGGGTGTGCCCTCATCCAGTTGTCCGCTGCCACGCTGTATGCTGCTTTGAGGGGCTTGAACCACGATACGTCGAGAGGTTGGAGCTTGTGGGTCGAGTGAGGAGGGAGTGTGATAAGGTCAACTCCGTGGTCTCGTGCCAGGTCCACTGCGGCGATGGTCTTGTGGCTGAAATGCCCGTCCAAGATGAGCAGATGCCTGTGCTGTTTTGATGGCCGCACGGTCGAAATGAAAAGGTGAAGCCACTTGATAAAACACTCTTCGTCCGTCCATCCCGATTTGGTACACATGCCGATGGCTCCTGGTGGCGCACCATTCATGAGTGACTCGTTCATGCGAATTCGTGGAAATATCATCGCCGGCGGTACAAACTGTCCACCCGCATTCGCGGCACAGATGACCGTGACCGTTTTCCCCTTTTCCGCACTCGTGATCTTCCTTACTTGTTTTTTTCCCTTTGGAGCGATTATATTTCCAGGTTTCTGCACGGTTGAGATACCTGTTTCATCAGCATTCCAAACCTGCAAAGGGCCATAATTGTTCTTGTCAATAAGCTCCTTGTACAGGGCGAAGAAGCGATCCACTTGGGAGCGGTTGAACCCAATCGCGCGCGCCAGGCTCGTTGGCTCCGGCTTTCTGATACCCAAGTCAGGGTGGCGTTTCAGGAAACCCCGAAGTCACTCTTTCCCTGCCATCTGTGTATACTTGGAGAAGCGGTGAGGGATGCCAAGTTTCTCCGCGAGTCCAAAAGCAATTCTGCGAATGTCGATCGTTGTTAGGCCAAACAGGCACTTTTCCATGTCCCGAATCTTTTCAACGAGAATATCTTCTTGTTCTGCACTGAATTCGCAGTGAAATCTTCCCAGTTGAACTTTTCCAGGCATTCTTACTGTCCCGTCTCGGTGATTCCTCAGCGTTTTCGGCGGCACGCCCCAGCGTTTTGCCGTACTTCGAACCGATCGTCCACTGCGGATGTCCTCGAGTGCCTTCCTGAGATTTTCTTGCCCATATTGACCCCTCTTGCTTGTTCTTTTTCTCGGCATATTCTGAAATAGGCATGCCAGGATTAGGAAAGCGGGAATCAGGGATTTAGGAAGTCAGTTATCAAGGTCAGCATTGAATTTGAAAATACCTATTGTTGAGATTTTAAAAGTCTTGTTTCGCTGTTAAATATTTAGGGAGGCAGATACATATATGCCCCTATACATATTCTGGGATCAGGTGACCATAATTCAGGTAAGACGCCCCTGGTTGCGTATAACACGCCTAGTCTTACACGACATGGGGACGGGGCCTCCTGCAGAATGGCAACATTATTTTTGCGCGCGGATTTCTGAAGATTGACAATTGTGGCGCATTGCGTCATGATGTTTTATCGCAGAAAACAGACGAGTTTAACTAAAAATACTTACAAAATTACTCCCACATATTTAGTTAAGCATGTACATTGCCGTAAATAGCCCGCTATGATCTAAGAAAACCGGCAAATATATGAAAACTCACCTAAAACGCAGAGCAACCGTTCCTGGCTCGCGAAACTTTAGTCGGCAGCAGAAGAAAGGATGTTCTGCTACCAAATTACTGCTACCAAACAATCGGATGAAGGATTTCTTTTTTAGAGGCCATGGGCGTTTTACCTACCCTGGGCCTTTTACACCGGTCTCCCCTACTGCCGAAAATCACAAACATTGTTCCGTTGTTTAACCTGACTTTTTTTGTCGCCGTAACCAAGGGTCAATCCAAGCGGATCACTTCGGCGACTTCTTGGTGTTTGCAAAATATTATCGAACCTCAAGTTGAAAGGACATCTGAATTTTACCCCAACACGCTTAGTTCCGAAGATCATGGAGTGGGATCGACCTCCTTCGTGAGCGGTGTTATCACAGAACGCTCGTAATGTGAAGGTTAAGCCCGGCTCCTTCACTACCCAATGTAAAGTTGGTAGAGCAATGCCTCTGCTCTCAACGTGTAGGGTATTTACATGTGAAGAGTCCAAAAAATCAAACTTTCCGAAACCAAAATACTGCGATTCCGAAATCCCGTTAGGTTTGAACTTAGGGACATATTTTTGTCTGACATTTTCTTGTTCCTGTGACTTTTTCAACGCATCGACACCCATGTTGAACAGAGCTTACTTCGCTGACCCTTGAAAACCACTACTGCACGGTTCAAAACATCCAAACCTACCGAACACCACCACCCAACGGTGGGCGAAGCTCCTCCAGGCTACCTGACTCAAAACCGCCACTGCGTCATGCAGTTGAGCCGGCGAAGCTCCGCCCATCGCGAGCAGACCGATTAGTTGAACGAAGGCCGTGATACGCCAACTCTCATTGGCCGCCGTAGACAGGTCACGTGACCATAATACAACACTTATTGGCCGCCCCTTACGTCAGGCGCTGCAACCGCTTGGGCGGCCAAGGACTGGGTATTGATTGCAGGAGAAAAAAAACGGCGAGTGCCAAGCAGCCCGTTGGCGCATTCAACTGGTTATGAAGGACAAGTCGTGAAAGCGGACGAACTTGACCAATTGACGGCATTATACCGATTTCTCTCTCCTCCAACTTGGTGACCTCCATCCAGGACAACCCGACCCACTAAAGCCATATTTTAACGCTCACAGAACATTACGAAACAGGCCACTCAACACGACCATCACAATCTTATCCAAACATCGATGTTCGAATGCCACGGATGACAAATCTCCTGGGTTTCAGAAAAAAACATCATCAACAGGAGGATTGAGCACTTAGTAATAAGCATACAAAATGAAGTGTTAGTCGAGGATGTTAGGTCTGATCAAGGGAAAGGTCACGATGTCAACTAGCCGCGTCACATAAATGTGCCAGTAAGACAGCTTACTTTGCACTGTCTGGATTTCACCTTGAGAAGTGGTGGATCTTCCCTGAAGACATCAAGGTGAACATTTTCTTTAATCTTCCGAGATAATAATTAGGCGTGGTAGCTCCACCCAATTCACTACTTGGTATGGGTGGATTTTTAGTGTTAGCAGGTGGTGTTTGAGCACCAAATGAAGGTGGCTGAACACTACCTAGCTTTTAGAAATTCAACATTGGTGCTTGTATGTATGAAAAAGTACCACCTAGAAACCACAAGGTCATACCAGGGACCACCTAAAATTCTCGAAGACTGAAAAACTACCAGAGCTACTTGGTGTCACTACTTCCACTTCTTGGAAAGGCAGCTTAATGTGCCATCGCGACGGGTGTCCCTGGAATGTGAAGCTTAATGCTCTTCTTCAAGGTATTATTCAAAAGCGAGGAGTTGGAGTGCCTTGCGGGAGCCAGCAGCCCTACCGCAAAACTGTACGATACGCATGTCTGATAACTTCAATATATAGTGTGCAGCTTCATTGAAACACGGACTGCAATCAATTGCAGTTGTCGTCCCAGACGCATCCAGATTCCAGACTTAAGTGCACAGACGATTAGGAGGCTTCATAGTTTCTGGTCACATCTCGTGAAACACAGATGTAGGTGGCAGGATGTGGGAGCGACAGGAGAAGTTTGTGTGTGGGAGGGAAGATCTCCAGGGGGACACCATTTCCTCGGGGGTGGGGTGGAGGGCAGGGCGGCGCCACTGACTAAGCAACTTTTAATGGGGAGGTGCATTCAAATGCCCCTGGGTGGGTACCTATTGTACTCGGGAGGGGTGCCTTCGGCTGAAAATTTCAAGGGGCCTTCTTCCGGTCAGATGATCGCCTCTCTCCAGTCAAGGGGGCGCCACCGAAGTGTGGGTGGACTAGTCCTCCAGCTGACTATGTCCATGGTGGGTGGGGAAAACCGCCCCTAACAGCTCCAGATATCAGCTGGGAGGGGAGGGGGGGGGGATGCACCCCAATTTTTGATAAGTGGTGATTTGTTCCACTCAATTTTTTTTCGGGATCCCCCAAGCGTCATCTATTAAAATAGCTGTGTATGATCGCCGAAAAATAATACTTAATAATTTACATAATGAATATATACAAGATATTAAAAACAGAAGCCGATCTAGCAAATCAACGGGCCTCACAGTCTATCCGTCGTCACAAAATCTCCGAGCGGCAAATCTGCAAATGTTAGACATTTCTGCTTCCAGACTATTCTTGAATTACATGAAACTTGACCTCATTGCGTTTTCGCTTGGGTGGAGAATTGTGCTTTGTGAGGCACCAAACATGAATTCTCGCAAGGCCTTATACGTCTTAGGTTTTAGATTGGCTTACCCCGCGAATGTATCGATATATCTTGAACAAACGTGACTGTGTGTTCTTGGGCATCTTCAAGACCAGGGAGCCTTAAGCACTTGGGCACTTAAGTCTTGCAAGCACTTAAGCACTTAAGTCTTAGGCAGCCTTAAGCACGTACGTCAAGTTAACGTATTCCTATTCGTGTTCAGCGACGAGTTCGCCAGAAACGAATTCGTATTCACATTCAGCGACGGGTTTATGTTCGTTCAAATCAATTACCACAAATGCTTCTTCTTTCACTGAACACGCTGAGAGCAACTACATAAGTCTCACAGGATCTCTTTAACAGTCAAGGTCCAACGCAAGCCGGTTTCTTCGGCCGCCTCGCATTTTTTTTCGTCTTTACCCAAACCAGGGTCCTTGTGCGATTTTTGGGGCCCGGTGCGATATTTTTTTGTACCCTCAGCGTCGTTTTTCGGGGCCTCGGCGCAACCTTCCAGATTCCTTGAGGACCCCGTGCGATTATTTGTGGGCCGACCACCTCTCAGGAGGGGACGGGGATTTCCTCTTTCCCCTTCGATATGCCACTGACAGCAATGCACGGGAATACATCGGACCTACAAATTTCGATGCATTCATGCATACCTTCGTAATAATACTGACTTGAACTTATAAAGATGCATTAATGAGATTGATATTTTGTTGGCACATCAAATAAATATATCCTATAAACAAAACGAAGCGTTTTGTTTCGTTGCAATACAATTTCCCACACGAGTAAAGTTCAGGCCAAGATGAAAACAAAACTTATAAGTTTTGTGATGCCAATATCAGCCACTATAAGCAAAAACAATACAATATGTTTCTTCCCCAACCGGCTCTATATGGGCTGGAACCGCGGGCTTGCCCCACAACGGCATTTTCACTTAGAAATGCACATTTCAGAGCAGCATGTTTATTTTCCCCGCCGGTAGCCCGCGCGCACGGCGGAGCATTGTCAAATTTACTGCCAGTGTTCAAAATCGGCGATTCGAAATCTGGTTAATACACGAATCCGCGTAGTAGAAAACGCATAGTGCTTCCTTCCTTGGTTTTGCCATGGGCTGGGATGGGACAGATCGGCCTTCCTGCCTGCCGTTGCGACGCTGGGACCACCGGCACGTCAGATAGCTAGTGGTCATAGACAGATGTGTAGTGGTGAAGGTCCGCCAGCACGTCAGATAGCTGGTGGTGATGGCCATATGTGTTGTGTTGTATGTCCACCAGCACGTCATATAGATGGTAGTGATTACCAGATGTGTGTTAATGAATGTCCACCAGCATGTCATATAGATAGTGGTGATGGCTGACTTTGTGGTGGTGAAGGTGGAGTAATGAAATGTCATTCAGTAGAGGATAGGGCACATAGTGAAGGAGTATAATCTTAGTGGTTTGATATCATTCTGAAGAATGGAACAATATTTAGGATTGGGGCATTCTATAGGCCACCAGACCAGAATGAAAACACTGACAGGTTGATGCAGGAAGAGATAAGTAGGAGAGTGCATGGGAGAACTGCATTGTTGGGGAACTTCAACATAGCAGGGATGGGAGACAAAACTAGAGGTTTAAGCAAGTCAGGAAGAGGTTTCATAGCTTGTTTTGAGCAAAATTACTTCTTTGAAATGACACATGAACCTACAAGGGGAAATGCAATGTTAGATCTGGTGCTTACAAATGAGGAAAATTTTGTACATAATGTATGCGTAGGAGCTTCGGTAATAGTGATCACAACATTATACGCTTTTCCTTATATGTTGGAAGTGTAGGAGTCAATAAAGCATTGATTCCAAATTTTCCTAAGGGGAATTACCAGAGGTGCACAAAACGTCAAGAATGTCACCTACAAGCATTGAAACCCATAAATATATCACATTTCGAAACCGTCGTACGTCGTTTCCCATGCTAACGTTTGGGAACTGCGCCGCAATCGAACCCTATCAACTGTCCCGGCGTATCTGTGATAGCCTGCTGCGCCATGGTTCAGCCTAATGGAGCTGGCTGCGTGCAGCCGATATTGTGTACCGAGATCTGTCCCAAAAGAGTTAGCGCTCCCAAATGTCTTGTTCCGAAATTGCAGTGATAACTTACCGAAATATAAGCGAATAGTTTGTGAAATAACCAAAAATAAACTGTACATGAAATATTTTTGCGTTAAAATGTCTTTCCTGAAGTGGTATATCTTCTTTATGCGGTGAATACTTTTCCTTCTTCGAATGATGATTATCTGTCACAACAACGGCACAATTTCAGCCAATATCTGTCACCTACGCTGGTAGGTGAGTTGGCAGGTTTGTGCACCTCTGGGAATTACAATGAGTTCAGGAACTACCTTAATGAAATTCACTGGGAGGAGTTATTGAGGGGCTTAAACGCCTATGAAATGTGGAAAATGGTAAAAGACAAACTGTTCCAAGGTCAGGATAGGTTCATTTCCAATAGGCAAATTAGATTAAACAAGATTAAGCACCCTTCATGGCTGACCAAGGAAGTAAAATATTTACTGGAGTCAAAAAAGCAGGCATTTAAGAAACTAAAAGATTTTCACTCTGAGGCAAATCTAGAATCATATAGCTAGATACGAATAGCTAGAAAAAAACGCTAGGAGGTGTGTTAGTTAGTTATTAGGGTTTTTGGGCGCATCAACTGCATTGGTTATACAGCGCCCATAACGAATTAGGAGGTGTGTTATGGCATCTATAAGAGTGGCTGAAATCAAATTAGCTCGCGAATGTTCAGCAAGCAATGCTAAGAGGTTCTTTAGTTTCTACACATTTAAGTAAAAAAGAGTAATGTTGGGCCACTGGAGGTAGATGGTAAACTAGTGGTTGATGATTGTGATATAGTGGAGTCCCTAAGTACGCAATTCTCATCAGTCTTTACTAAAGAGAACACTGGTACATTGGAAGCAATTGAAAGCTATGTCATAATAGGTGATAGGTTGGAGGATCTTACAATAACAACAGAAGCTGTAGAAAAACAGTTGCATAATATAAAACCTAATACAGCTTCTGGGCCAGATGCTATATGCTATGATCTTAGTAGTGCGCTAAAACATTGGCAGTTCCCCTAGGTATCATTTTCGGGCGTCCTATAGAGTATTCTGAAGTACCGGATGATTGACGAAATGCAAATCTAGTACCGATTTTCAAAAATGGAAGTATGAAGTTTACAGGCCAGTCAGTTTGACCTCGATAGTTTGCAAGGTACTATACAAACTTGTCAAACAGAATATACAGACTCATTTCGATATCATTTCGATAGGCACAACCTTCTAAGGGATACCCAACATGGATTTCGATCTCGGTTGGTTATTGGTTGGTTATTGGTTTTACGACACGTCGACCGTTGAGTCATATAGCGTCGCCAATCTCTCACGCCGATTGGTCGCGGGCGAAGAGTAGCGACAGGTGTTGGATTTCGATCTCGAAGATCTTGTTTAACTAACCTATTGGAGTTTATGAAGTATATAACTAAAGAAGCAGACAATAAAAACAGGATGGATGTAGTGTACCTGGACTTTAGCAAAGCTTTTGATAAAGTTCCACATGGGCGATTAATTCAGCAACTAGAACAGCATGGGATTGATGGAAAGGTTCTAGGTTGGATTGAAGCATGGTTAAGGGGAAAGAAACAAAGGGTAGTGTTAAATGGATGTAAATCTGAATGGAAGGATGTACTGAGTGGAGTGTCACAGAGCTCTGTTCTAGGGCCACTTCTCTTTATCATCTTTGTGAATGTCATTGGGGTAGGGCTGAGGAATAGGGTGTTCAAATTTGCTGATGATATCAAATTGGTAGGTGTGGCTAACAGTAGTGAGCAATCTAGTCATATTCAACTAGACTTGGAGGACCTAAAAAGTGGGCTGATCAATGGCAGATGTCTTTCAACTATGAAAAATGTAAGGTTATGCATCTTAGGTCTGGAGGTGATACTTTCAGTTACACAATGGGAGGTAGGAGATTGGATGTTATCGAAGAGTAAAGAGATTTAGGTGTTTTAGTTTCAAATGATCTTAAAGTAGAAAAAAAAAACAATGTGTATCAGCTAGGAACAGGGCAATCAGAATGCTGGAATCATTAATAGGAGTGTGAGGTATAAGAGCAAATAAGTGATGAATATGCTGTACTTGGCCTATGTGCGACCCCACTTAGAATATTCTGTACCGGAACCCGAGTCGCCGGAATCACACACCCAAGACCGAAACGTCGGGACGGGACCACAAGAAATCGCACCGAAGACATCAAAATCGTGCTGGATCCCCACAAATGTTACTCAAGAGTCCCAAATAAACGCAACGGAATCCTAAGAGCACAACGGGAAGCCGAAAATGCACCCGGCCCTCAAAAGCGCACTGAGTCCCGCAATAAGCGGCAGGGTCATAAGCATGCGTTGCAGCCCTAAATAAACGCACACAGAGCTATAAAAACACACCGGATGTCCTCAAAGCACACCGGTGCCATGAGACCGCATGAGGGCTTCAGAGACCTGCTGGGGCCCGCAAAAAGCAACATGGTTCTGAAAAAGGAAGGAAAAGACCAGACACTAAATAAACACATCGGGTCTTCGAAAGTGCGCCAGTAAAAAGAAAGAAAAAAACGTCTGTGCACGAAAATCAGTAAACCCTGAGAAGAGCCGGGGTCTCAATAATGTGCGGGCATAGGCTAATAAAAATGAGTTGGAGTCCTAAAACATCCCTAGGCGAAGAAAAACGCAACGGGTCAAAAAAGAGACCACCGATCCCGGGCCTCAATTCGGTAGTTAATCTGACAGCATATTTAACCAAACTGGTGCATCAAAGCTCAGCAGGTATCCGGATTTCTTAACCACCACAAAATGTGGGAATAACTGAACCAATCATCGAATTGAGTTGATCGAATTTTCCCAGCGAACAGCCACACGAAGCATTCCATCATGTCAAATATGGCGCAATACTATGATGTGGGTGCAATTAGCAAAACATAGAAGGCCTAGCCGAAACCGTAGAATCGCACGAAGTGTGGCGAATGCGTCGAATGCGCAAGGCGAACATTACACGTGGGGAAAATTTTACGTTTTAAGTGATTTGTGCCGGTGCAATTTCAGCAGTGTGAGATGGCTTGTCAATGGATACAAAAAGAAAACCTTCGAAGCGGGTAGGGATAGTTAGGGTTGAAATCGGGCGACTGAGAAACGATGATGGTAGATTGGGCCTCTACACAGGATAACTAAGCCGGTTAACACTAATTTAATTAAAATAATAAAAAGGAGCCATGTTAAAACAAAATAGTAGTCAGAATCCGGGGACTTTTAAAAATGGGGTTAGGTGGGCCCTCTCCAAATCCACTTGCTCCCTCCCCACTTTGCGGAAATCCTGGCTTTGCACTTTACTAGACCCAATTGCTGTCCTTGTAGAAATACTTTTTCACAGAAATGTTTCACGTTCAGCCATCCTCGTCGCTTTGGCCTCAGTATAAGTGCTATAATTAGCTTGCTGTCATTTTGTTCTCGAAAATAATGCACCGTTCGAAGGAAAAGTCACTTCCGCTACCAGTCCTATGATAAAGTGTTTTCTCCATTGAAACTCCCTTTGACTAGGTGGGACTTTTCGCTCCACTAGGTGGGATTTCACGGCACTAGGTGGGACGAATCCCACCTCGTTAGCATGTTGGCGCTGGCTGTAAAGGACGGTGCCAAAACCATCTTGAGCCCAGTCACATCACAAAAACATTAATTCAGTGCATTCACGTCTATTTCGACGCCTAAGTCTTCTGACACACAGTTGTCCCATATATCGCTTGCCGTCAATGGCCACACGGATTTGCCAAGAAGGCTGGTGTGGCTGTTGTTGACAAAAGACCGTGAATGTCGGCCATCACCACGAAACATGGGCATGCATAATTATGAGAAGGAGCAAAGTACTGACGAAAGTTAGCATAAAATATGCGCAGGACTATTTTCAAGTTCCTTTGTTCAATCACCACATGTCGGCTGCTGGTCGTAGTACACATTTTTCACCTCGCCTTTTCCTCTGCGAAACCAGACGCCAGAGTATCACTTCAGGCACCCCTCCGAGGAAATGTGCCCTTAATGAGTATTCTTGGATCCGCCCTGATACTGTTTGTGGTTGATATGGGCTCGTCGCCGCCGGCCGCGTCGGAGGCGGCGATCGGGGCGGCGGCCTCGAGGCGGCGGCAGCAGCGGGGGTGGCCTGGTCAGCGACGGCTGGCCGTCAGCGCCCAGTGAGTCTCCACCGTGGCGTGTCAGCATCAGAATGCTCAGAAGTCAGAGACGAGGTTTGGCCTGCGGTGGCGTGCGGTCCTGGCTACATCCTCCACCGCCGCGCATCAACTCGAAAGACACCTCAAGGCGGTCTTCAGTTAGACGACGCGTTAGGAGGAACTCGCAATCTCCGTACTTCTTGCGTACGTCTTGATACAAACCCCAAGTCAAGCTGCCTGCCCTGAGTACCCTCGGGGCTGACCCGGCAGGTGTCAGCACCTTGACACCTGCCGGGTGGTCACTGCTCCGCACGTGGAGGCCCTACGAGTTGCCGACTCAGCGCACAGTGTGTGATGAGAGCTCCGAAATACGCACTGCCACAGCCTCGCCGTCACCTCCAGCACATAGGACAGCGCGACCACCGACAGCCAGAAAGCAACCGATATAACATATCGGCATTGGAACCAGTCCATGCTGGTGTTCGACGAACTCAGTCGATGAGCACTTTGAGAGATGATGCGCGCTGTTGAGTCTGGCTGGACAGCGGGCTGCCGTATCTGGCCTGCCGGAAGGTTGCTGTACCTGGCCTGCCGGAAGGCTGCTGTATCTGGCCGGGCGGGAACGCTGCTATATCTGGCCGGGCGGGAAGGCTGCTGTATCTGGCCGGCGGGAAGCTGCTGTTTCTGGCCGGGCGGGAGGCTGCTGTGCCTGGTTGGGCGGGAATCTGCTGTGGATTGCTGAGCGGCCACGCCCTGTCGACCTGCCACCTCTCCGCAGTCCATCCAACAGTGATGGACGTTTTCGTCAGGCACGGTTAGCTGGACGTGAGAGGTTTGTTGACGTCCACGGCGACGAACTTTGTACGAAGGTGCAGCGGTGATGGTGGCTCGCGACGGCCGCCGGCAGACTGGAGATGATGGCCTCCATGGCCGGTGCCGTCCCCCGACGCGCGGGACTTCCCCCGATTCCGTGCCCGGCCGGCGTGCAGGCACATCCGGTGCCGCCACGCTACTTGGCGAATCGATCTCGAGTGGTTTCAGCTGGCATGATCATCTGCCCGGCCAGCTGGTTGACCTTCACCACCACACGTCTGGCCATCACCACCATCTATATGACGTGCTGGTGGACCTTCACCACCACACGTCTGGCCATCACCACTATCTATATGACGTGCTGGTGGACCTTCACCACCACACGTCTGGCCATCACCACCATCTATATGACGTGCTGGTGGACCTTCACCACCACACGTCTGGCCATCACCACCATCTATATGACGTGCTGGTGGACCTTCACCACCACACGTCTGGCCATCACCACCATCTATATGACGTGCTGGTGGACCTTCACCACCCACGTCTGGCCATCACCACCATCTATATGACGTGTGGTGGACCTTCACCACCACACGTCTGGCCATCACCACCATCTATATGACGTGCTGGTAGACCTTCACCACCACGTCTGGCCATCACCACCATCTATATGACGTGCTGGTGGACCTTCACCACCACACGTCTGACCATCACCACCATCTATATGACGTGCTGGTGGACCTTCACCACCATACATCTAGCCATCACCACCACCTGTCTGACGTGCTGGTGTACCTTATGAAGTTCATATAGTTCATAAAGTGTTAAGGCTTAATAAGGGTCACAGGGGTCCATCTGGGTTAAGCCTGTCTAGAAAAGCTACTAGAAAAGTAAATGCTCACACCACAATCAATCCATTATCTCAAGTTCCAAGGGAACTATATATCCCAGTCTATCCAGCACCATTCACCTGACATTACATAACGCACTCATCAAACATACCAAACTCTTCCAATCATGCGCATTGTGCTACCACAGCCAATATCATCAGTATCACATCCCGAAGGAAGGTGCTGAATCCACTGCTTGGTGCACCCTATGTAGTATAATATACTACTAGTAGTATAACATACCCTATATAGCTAGTATAATACTCAATTTATTAGCATGATCAAAAACATAAGGGTCCAAGGTTTCAACAATAACACAGGGACCAGCATCCCCCACACTCATCAATGTCTTTCTACCTTACCAATCCAGCCCTATCCACTTGATCTCATGTAACAAATGTGACCTGAGTGCCCTACCAGTAATTTTCAGACTCCATCCACGCCCGCCTAAAGGGGCCCGTACAGTGCACACCCACTTAGCATAGATATCACCCCATCCACCACCCCTTAGAACTCAAAAACAAGATTTTGCAACCTAAAATAGTTGTCCACTCTATTTTTATATACATTCAATGAGGGACTCCCCACATCAGCATGCAGGCTATTCCACTGATCAACAATCCTTTGACTGAAGACCTGTTGTCGTTTAACTGTCGTACACCTTGATTTGTGTAACGTGAATTGATGACCCCTATGTGATAGTCTAAATAGAAGGGCATTATTCAGATTAACCTGATCTAACCCTTTAATAATTTGATACATTTCAATCATATCACCCCTTAATCTCTTAATCATGGAGCCCCTATTTATACAAATATATAGATATGCTAGAAAGCGCGCAGCGCAAAGGCACTAGACTCATCAGTGGACAAGGTAACTTAGAATATGGGAAAAACCTATGGCATTAGATATGTACTCACTCAATTATAGGAGATTATATATATATATATATATATATATATATATATATATATATATATATATATATATATATATATATATATATGTATGTAATATATATATATATATATATTTATATATATATATATATATATATATATATATCTATATATATATAAGGATATATATATATAACAAATGATTGTTGATCAGTGGAATAGCCTGCCTGCTGATGTGGGGAGTCCCTCATTGAATGTATATACAAATGAGTGGACGAATATTTTAGGTTGCAACATCTTGTTTTTGAGTTCTAAGGGGTGGTGGATGGGGTAATATCTATGCTAAGTGGGTTTGCACTGTACCAAAGGGGGGGGCGGGCGTGGATGGAGTCTGAAAATTACTGGTAGGGCACTCAGGTCACATTTGTTACATGAGATCAAGTGGATAGGGCTGGATTGGTAAGGTAGAAAGACACTGATGAGTGTGGGGTTGGTTGGTTATTGTTTTTTTTACGACACGTCGACCGTTGAGTCATGTAGCGTCGCCAATCTCTCACGCCGATTGGTCGCGGGCGAAGAGTAGCGACAGGTGAGACTCGAACCCACAACCTTTCGATTGAGACGAGCATCTTACCCCTAGACCACTCGTCCCCTGTCCCCTGATGAGTGTGGGGGATTCTGGTCTCTGTGTTATTGTTGAAACTTGGACCCTTACGTTTTTGATCATGCTAATAAATTGAGTATTATACTAGCTATATAGGGTATATTATACTACTAGTAGTATATTATACTACATAGGGTGCACCTAGCAGTGGATTCAGCACCTTCCTTCGGGATGTGATACTGATGAGATTGGCTATGGTAGCACAATGGGGCATGATTTGAAGAGTTTGGAATTTTTGATGAGTGCGTTATGCAATGTCAGGTGAATGGTGCTAGATAGGCTGGGATATATAGTTCCCTTGGAACTTGAGATAATGGATTGATTTGGATGTGAGCATTTACTTTTCTAGTAGCTTTTCTAAATAGGCTTAACCTAGATGGACCCCTGTAGCCCTTATTAAGCCTTAACACTTTATGAACTATATGAACTTCATAAGGTCCACCAGCACGTCATATAGATGGTGGTGATGGTCAGACGTGTGGTGAAGGTCCACCAGCACGTCATATAGATGGTGGTGATGGCCAGACGTGTGGTGGTGAAGGTCCACCAGCACGTCATATAGATAGTGGTGATGGCCAGACGTGTGGTGGTGAAGGTCCACCAGCACGTCATATAGATGGTGGTGATGGTCAGACGTGTGGTGAAGGTCCACCAGCACGTCATATAGATGGTGGTGATGGCCAGACGTGTGGTGGTGAAGGTCCACCAGCACGTCATATAGATGGTGGTGATGGCCAGACGTGTGGTGGTGAAGGTCCACCAGCACGTCATATGATGGTGGTGATGGCCAGACGTGTGGTGGTGAATGTCCACCAGCACGTCACATAGATAGTGGTGATGGCCAGACGTGTGGTGGTGAAGGTCCACCAGCACGTCATATAGATGGTGGTGATGGCTAGATGTATGGTGGTGAAGGTCCACCAGCACGTCATATAGATGGTGGTGATGGCCAGACGTGTGGTGGTGAAGGTCTACCAGCACGTCATATAGATGGTGGTAATGGCCAGACGTGTGGTGGTGAAGATCCACCAGCACGTCATATAGATGGTGGTGATGGCCAGACGTGTGGTGGTGAAGGTCCACCAGCACGTCATATAGATGGTGGTGATGGCCAGACGTGTGGTGGTGAAGGTCCACCAGCACGTCATATAGATGGTGGTGATGGCCAGACGTGTGGTGGTGAAGGTCAACCAGCTGGCCGGGCAGATGATCATGCCAGCTGAAACCACTTGAGATCGATTCGCCAAGTAGCGTGGCGGCACCGGATGTGCCTGCACGCCGGCCGGGCACGGAATCTGGGGAAGTCCCGCGCGTCGGGGGACGGCACCGGCCATGGAGGCCATCATCTCCAGTCTGCCGGCGGCCGCCGCGAGCCACCATCACCGCTGCACCTTCGTACAAAGTTCGTCGCCGTGGACGTCAACAGACCTCTCACGTCCAGCTAACCGTGCCTGACGAAAACGTCCATCACTGTTGGATGGACTGCGGAGAGATGGCAGGTCGACAGGGCGTGGCCGCTCAGGAATCCACAGCAGATTCCCGCCCAACCAAACACAGCAGCCTCCCGCCCGGCCAGATACAGCAGCCTCCCGTCCGGCCAGATACAGCAGCCTTCCGCCTGGCCAGATACAGCAGCCTTCCGGCAGGCCAGATACAGCAGCCTCCCGTCCGGCCAGATACAGCAGCCTTCCGGCAGGCCAGATACAGCAGCCTCCCGTCCGGCCAGATACAGCAGCCTTCCGGCAGGCCAGATACAGCAGCCTTCCGGCAGGCCAGATACAGCAGCCTTCCGGCAGGCCAGATACGGCAGCCCGCTGTCCAGCCAGACTCAACAGCGCGCAGCATCTCTCAAAGTGCTCATCGACTGAGTTCGTCGAACACCAGCATGGACTGGTTCCAATGCCGATATGTTATATCGGTTGCTTTCTGGCTGTCGGTGGTCGCGCTGTCCTATGTGCTGGAGGTGACGGCGAGGCTGTGGCAGTGCGTATTTCGGAGCTCTCATCACACACTGTGCGCTGAGTCGGCAACTCGTAGGGCCTCCACGTGCGGGACAGTGACCACCCGGCAGGTGTCAAGGTGCTGACACCTGCCGGGTCAGCCCCGAGGGTATTCAGGGCAGGCAGCTTGACTTGGGGTTTGTATCAAGACGTACGCAAGAAGTACGGAGATTGCGAGTTCCTCCTAACGCGTCGTCTAACTCAAGACCGCCTTGAGGTGTCTTTCGAGTTGATGCGCGGCGGTGGAGGATGTAGCCAGGACCGCACGCCACCGCAGGCCAAACCTCGTCTCTGACTTCTGAGCATTCTGATGCTGACACGCCACGGTGGAGACTCACTGGGCGCTGACGGCCAGCCGTCGCTGACCAGGCCGCCCCTGCTGCTGCCGCCGCCTCGAGGCCGCCGCCCCGATCGCCGCCTCCGACGCGGCCGGCGGCGACGAGCCCATATCAACCACAAACAGTATCAGGGGCAGATCCAAGAATACTCATAAAGGGCACATTTCCTCGGAGGGGTGCCTGAAGTGATACTCTGGCGTCTGGTTTCGCAGAGGAAAAGGCGAGGTGAAAAATGTGTACTACGACCAGCAGCCGACATGTGGTGATTGAACAAAGGAACTTGAAAATAGTCCTGCGCATATTTTATGCTAACTTTCGTCAGTACTTTGCTCCTTCTCATAATTATGCATGCCCATGTTTCGTGGTGATGGCCGACATTCACGGTCTTTTGTCAACAACAGCCACACCAGCCTTGGCAAATCCGTGTGGCCATTGACGACAAGCGATATATGGGACAACTGTGCGTCAGAAGACTTAGGCGTCGAAATAGACGTAAATGCACTGAAGTAATGTTTTTGTGATGTGACTGGGCTTAAGATGGTTTTGGCACCGTTCTTTACAGCCAGCGCCAGGGCCTCCTCTAACATGTTAATGAGGTGGGATTCGTCCCACCTAGTGCCGTGAAATCCCACCTAGTGGAGCGAAAAGTCCCACCTAGTCAAAGGGAGATTCAATGGAGAAAACACTTTATCATAAGACTGGTAGCGGAAGTGACTTTTTCCTTCGAACGGTGCATTATTTTCGATAACAAAAACGACAGCAAGCTAATTATAGCACTTATACTGAGGCCAAAGCGACGAGGATGGCCCAACGTGAAACATTTCTGTGAAAAAGTCTTTCTACAAGGAAAGCAATTGGGTCTAGTAAAGTGCAAAGCCAGGATTTCCGCTAGGTGGGAAGGAGCAAGAGGATTTGGAGAGGGCCCACCTAACCCAATTTTTAAAAGTCCCCGGATTCCGACTACTATTTTGTTTTAACGTGGCTCATTTTTATTCTTATTAAATTAGTATTAACCGCTTAGTTATCCCGTGTAGAGGCCCAATCTACCGTCATCGTTTCTCAGTCGCCGGATTTCAACCCTAACTATCCCTACCCGCTTCGAATGTTTTCTTTTGGTATCCATTAACAAGCCATCTCACACTGCTGAAATTGCACCGGCACAAATCACTTAAAACGTAAAATTTCCCCCACGTGTAATGTTCGCCTTGCGCATTCGACGCATTCGCCACACTTCGTGCGATTCTACGGTTTCTGCTAGACCTATGTTTTGCTAATTGCACCCATATCATAGTATTGCGCCATATTCGACATGATGGAATGCTTCGTATGGCTGTTCGCTGGGAAAATTCGATCAACTCAATTCGATGATTGGTTCTGTTCTTCCCACATTTTGTGGTGGTTAAGTAATCCGGATACCTGCTGAGCTTTGATGCACCAGTTTGGTTAAACATGCTCTCAGATTAACTACGGAATTGAGGCCCGGGATCGGTGTTCTCTTTTTTGACCCGTTGCGCTTTTCTTCGCCTAGGGATGTTTTAGGGCTCCAACTCAATTTTGTTAGCACATTATTGAGACCCCAGCTCTTCTCAGGGTTTACTGATCTTCGTGCACCGACGTTTTATTTTCTTTTTACTGGCGCACTTTCGAAGACCCGATGTGTTTATTTAGTGTCTGGTCTTTTCGTTCCTTTTTCAGAACCATGTTGAAGAAGAAGAAGAACCTTGGGTTCTTTTACGACGCATTCAACCGCTATGTCATATAGCGTCGCCAACCTCTGACGCCGATTGGTCGCGGGTGGACTCGGTAAACGCCGTCGGCTGTGAGATTCGAACCCACAATCGATCAAGAGTCCGACGCTCTACCAACTGAGCTACCGAGGCCCCCTCAGAACCATGTTGCTTTTTGCGGGCCCCAGGATGTCTCTGAAGCCCTCATGCGGTCTCATGGCACCGGTGTGCTTTGAGGACCTCCGGTGTGTTTTTAGAGCTCTGTGTGTTTATTTAGGGCTGCAACGCATGTGCATGACCCTGCCGTTTATTGCGGGATTCAGTGCGCTTTTGAGGGCCGGGTGCATTTTCGGCTTCCCGTTGTGCTCTTAGGATTCTGCTGCGTTTATTTGGAACTCTTGACGCACATTTGTGGGATCCAGCACAATTTTTATGTCTTCGGTGCGATTTCTTGGGGTCCCGTCCCGACGTTTTGGACTTAGGTGTGTGATTCCGGCGACTCGAGTTCCGGTACGTTTTTTCGGGTCCTTACGCGATTTTTTAAAGGCATCTAGTGCTATGTTTGGGGATCCAGAAACATTTTCCTGGGTCGGACATTTATTTTGCAATGCTATGCAACCTTTAGGGCCAGGCTGTGTTTATTTGAGAACCCCAACGCCAATTTTTGTGAGCTCCGAAGGTAACTTTTTTGAAGCCCTAACTAAAATCTTTGGGACTACCGAAGGGAATTTTGGGCACCAAACGTGATATGGCGGGGGGCGGTGTGAGTTCGCGGGCGCGTTGTACTCAGCTGTAGCCCCAGCGCGGTTTTCGCGGGCACCGGTGAAAAATGTCGGACCTCAGCGCGACTTTTCTGTGGTCTGCTGTATTTATTTAGAACCCCTTACGCGAATACTGGGGGTCTCCGACGCGATTTTTTGGGCCCCAGCGGTATTTTTGGGGACACCGGCGCGAGTCTTCGGAGCCCACACCTCTCATGAGCGAATTTCCCTCGCATTTTCGCCTTTTGTACACTACTGCGGCTGCTCAGCGTGTTTTTTTAATTATTTTTTTAATAGATCAATGGCACCCTTCAGGGTTGAAAGACTCTTCGGGTAATTTTCCTTCTGGGCCAGTTCTGAATTTTCCGGTGCTCGGGCCTATTCGATCGAGTCTCTGTGATTCTTTTTGGTGGGGAGTTCGATTTTTTTAAAGCCCTCTGCGCGATGTTTTTGGGCCTCGGTACAATTCTTTTCCACGCACCGGGGCTTCCGGTGTGATTTTCTTTCGGTGCCCAGACTCGTTTCTTTTCATGGACCCGACAGAGTTTTTAGGGTGTTTGAGGCGATTTTTCAGCCCGCAGAGCGACATTTCGGGGAAGAATGTTTTTTTTCGGGGCCCAGCTGCGGCTTTTGGGGCCCCAGCGCGACCTTTTGGCCTACAGTGTGCTTTTCAAGGACTGCGGGTCGACTTTCGTTAGCAAGTATTAGCAACCTCGACAAGTTTTTAGTGGCCCAACACATTTTGGAGACCATTGTAGCGATCGCTGGGGCCCAAGTGATTGCTCATGTAGGGATTTTTTCTCGTCGCCCGGCTTCATTTTTTTGGGACCCCGTTGGCACGTGTCGAACCCCTAGAGTGATTTGCATGGGTCCGGACGCCACGTTTTGCGATCTACAGGCTCAGCGTGACTTTCAGGGACCCCGGCAAGTCCTTGTGTGCCGAAATCGTGATATTCAACGACCCCGGCGCGACTTTTTTGCGCCCCCCCCCCCAGCGTTTTTTACAGGGGCCCCGACGCGAAATTTTGAGGCACCAGCGTGATTTTCAAGGGCCTTGGTCCGACTTTTTGGGGCACCAGCGCGATTTTCGGGGACGCCGACCCGACATTTTGAGGTTCCCAGCGTGACTTTCAGGGCCCGACTTTTTGGGGGCCCAGCAGTATTTCCAGAGGCCACGGTTGCGCTTTTGGAGCCCACAGGGTTATTTTAGAGGCCCCGGTGCCGATTTTTTGGGGGGCCGGCGCAATGGTTACTCGCCACCAGAGGCGCAGCCAGGGGTAGGAGGGTCCTCCCTCCTTAGCACCCAAAAATACACTCGATCAAATGATACATTTCAGACAGGTGCCATGCAAAACATAAATTTTCGGCACGCGTCGTGTGCCGGAACCTTTCTCTATTTCATCACATTTTTGGGGGTCGCCCCACCCCTTAGGACAATCCTGGCTGCGGCACTGCTCGTCACGTACGTTCATGGATAACAAATGCGACACACGAAATAACGCTCTTGCAGGGCACATCTTTTTCCCTTCAGAACGCAGTGCTTGTTCATCACCGCCTTACGACCGCGTCTGCTATTGCACAACGCCACATTGGGCGGATTAGGTATGAGCAAGAAATCACACCTAGTGAAAATTCCTCAGAGGAAGCCTTGGCCAGCGCCCATAGGCTCCGTGTTAAAGCTCAGCAAAGTCAAGCTAGGTGTCGGGTAGGTCCTCCAGCCCTCCAAACCTAGCAGGTCCACAGCTTAGTAACGGCTTTATGTTTCCCACGTCTCAAACATAAATGTTATACATTGAAGGACCCTGTGAGATGAGTTGCATGTGTGCTCTAAAGAAAAACGGCTGAACCTGAGAATTAATCAGCTGACGCACCGACCTTCGACCTGACGAGCGTGGGACCCTGAAAATACGATACCGATTCACTGCATCCGCCTGTTGTCGCTCCCGGCTAGTGTTCACCCGTGACGTCACGACGAAGTACAGAACGCCCATGGTAACCGAGGGCAATTAGTCGAGTTTCATTAATCTTTTCCGTATCTGGTCAAACTGAATGTGACTATAACCTAAGCACACAAATTATCAGTAAAAAGTGAAATAAAACCATGTGTTAGGTGACGTGCAACAACTCCATTACCCCACCTGTCATTTTATCGCGAGCTTTACGCATCTACGAAAGGAGAATCCACATCATTGGTACGGTCACAACGGCATATCGGGGCGTCTGTCTGTCTGCCAAGTGGCACTGCTCCGTTGGCACGCACGGCCCGGGGGTGAAGTGGGGTGTGCAATATGAGCAGCGACTCTGGTAGGCGTTAACATATGAAAAAAGTCATACAACACGGCACCGCCCACCGCCGCTACCAACGCCATCAAGCTAGGTGTCGGTGGTATCCAACAGACTAAACGGACGCGCAATTTTCACCACTACTCCTCATGATTGTGGTGCAATCGCTAATCCATTAATGGTTATTCATATGTTAATGTTCTACATGCATTAATCATATTAACCATATTAATTAATTATATTATACATCACTGTTGATTAATTGGATATTATAATTGAAATCCCAATGAAAATGTATCGCTACATCAAATATTTGTGTAAAACAAAGTTGCATACAAAATTAAAAGCATATATACTTAAAATCGTTCGTTTCACACGTACATCGCTAATCTAGCACAGAGAAACGCTTCGAAGGGGCGAAGTGTGTGAGGTATGCGTTTGTGTGTGTAGTGTGTGTGCGGGGCGGGGGGGCAATGCCCTGGGCGATTACGATTACGATCCGGTTTGAACGTTTTCATTTTCGAGAAGTTTCTTCCCTGGCAGATGGATAGGAATGCACCAAAACGTCATTCAGGTGTTGCAAAGGTAACTATGAACCAAGGAACATTTGATATAAATCGTGGAATTCCAGCACTCCCTCCCCTCTCCGTAGGTATGTTGTGCGGAACTCCTGGCCCAAAAAGCATTTAAGTGATATCACTACACTGGGTAAGCACTGCTGTACCCAGACATTTATTTCGAGGGTGTGGGGTACTTACCTTGTGGACATCATCTTACCGTGTAGGAGCCACCGATTTTTAAGTGGGTGCATTTGAACCCGCCCGCAGGGGGTGCACTTTCCTCGGAGAGGTTACACACGCTTGAACTTTCAGTGGCGAGGCACACTGACGGATTTAGCCGGCTAGTTGGGGAGGGGGAGGGGGATGGCAAGTCCGGATGGAAAAACAAAAACGTCTTTTACTTCCTAGATTTCGGCGATGTAGGTCTCAGGCATCATTATAAAAGCTTTTTTTTCCTATAATATAACGTATCTAGAATGTGGGAAACAGGCCGAAAAAAGTCCGACTTACTAAAACCAGACCGCGGGGTGGGTGACTGGGAGGGTGCGGGTGGGGGTGGGGTGGGGGGAGCATAGCCCGAATGCCCCTGAATTCGCTATTGGCAAGGCGCATTCGAACCTACCAGAGGTATGCACCTCTAGCCGCAAAATTCAATGGGGAGTAGTTGTGCTTCTCCGAGGGGACACCTCACGAAGGGGATGGTGCCATATTCCGATCGGAGGGCACGCACCCTCATTACTATCCTCTGGATCCACCAGTAGTAGTACAGTAGTATTTGGGAAACTATTAATCGAATTTCTTCCTGTGATAATCCATCGATATTTGGTAGTTTACGTTATCTATTCTGTTCTGAGAGCAGTGGCACGGAAACTTCCTCAAAGTTTTTGTTTTGGAGGTGGGGTGGTGGTGGTGGTGGTAGGGTGGGGTGGGGTGGGGGGGGGGTGGAAGAGCCACTTTAAGGCGATCTTCCCATGCAAATCCTATCATGTTTATGTTAAACTATTAGGGGTGGATCGGGGCGCGGAATTCGCCACCCTTCCACCCCGCGCCCGCCGACGGAAATATGTTCAAGCTGAACACATTCCACAAAACGTCCTTAATTATCATTACAGCTATTGCTATTTTGTAAGGTTACTAGAAATGAAAGGTTCCCTCTATTGTCCCATCAGCGCCAATGCTGTGATATTCACTCTGTATTTATTTCACAAAATTTAGATGCCACCAGATTAATGTCAGAACATGGCAGCTTTCTAGACAGTACGCACGAGTGTATTTCGGTACGCAGCGGGACACACTTCAAAATTGCATCATAAACTGCGTAAATGTAGTTCCAAATTAAAACGGACTTCCGACTTTGCTCCGACTTACTTGACTGCTTGTTGGGGTAAAATGGTGATTATGGAGCGGTAAAGGGTGCGTTAATATAATTTAGCGCAAGTTCTTTTTTCGGAATAATACTCACGAATAAAAAAAAGAGAACAGTCTATTGTAGGCATCATCGACGGTAAAGGAGATGCGTCTTGGGTAGCAGTAGTTCGCCAGCACCTAGCACGGATGCGGGCTTATCCAAATGTTTTGGGTCTAGTAAACGGGACGGAGCTCGCTCTGGTGACAGGAAGCCAGGCCGTGCCCGGGGAGCGTGGTATAAACCTGAAGGATTAGCACCAAGTCCATAAACCCAACGCCGCCAAATGTTACAGGTGACTGCCGACCGGCACTAACCCTGGGCCACGCCAAACACTCCCCACCCAGCGTCATCCCTCGGGGGGGTCCGCCTGACAACGGACGACCGCAGGCCGCAGCGATCTGTTCAATCACGGTTGTCGCGTGTAGCGAGCGTTCGCAACTTAAATACTTTACCAGGATTTTTGCCAAGGTTGCTTCAATTGATCAACGGTGTCCGAATTAAAGACATAAAGACATAAAGATCAGTGAACATGAGCACAAGGTGGTACTTGGTGAACCAGTTGCCCACCAAATCTGTCAATCAACCCACCCTGGAATACAGAACAAGCCCCTATTCTTATAATGATTGTCTATGCCGTTTTTAAAGATGTTCAGTGTGTTGCTACAATTGTTCCTGGAAGCTGGTTCCGTGTTCTACTACCCTGTTGTTGATCAAAGACTGTCTTACTTTGTCCTGCTGTGATTAACTTTAATTTTGAATTGATGACCCTAATTGCATATTTCTGTTAAATTCAAACATCCTTAGATATCCCTGCTCCTGACCATGAACAAATTTAAAACCTCGATGGATCTCCTCTTGTATGTCGAATTGTATGTCACTTACAATTCCTATGTTCAAAAATGTCAATATCACGCATTTTGTCAGCCTTCGCCTTGTGAGGAACGTAAATGCATACTATATCAAGAGCACAGATTGCTTAAGGGCGAACTCCTTTACTTTTCACCGCCCTGTCATGCAGTCCTCCAACGTGAGCCCGGCTGGGAGCTGCCGACAACCTTTCTGCCGGCCGGCGGGCCTGCCGCCCACCTAGCGCTCTCTCTCGCAGGCACGGTCGGACCTCGTGCAGCTACATCATCCAGCGTCAGCCACGCCAGGCGACGGAGGCGGGGCATACCACCAAGGTCGTCCGGTCACCTGCAGCACCTGCTGCAACTCGCCGCTGACGCGCCATAGTCGGGTCAGCAACCCGCCGCGCGTGCCGTGGCCCCAGCAGTCGACAGCCGCAATTGTAGTGGGCGCCTTTCCTGAGACCAAGTATCATGTACCCCACCCACCCCCTCTCCTCCAGGTGGGCCGCCACTCTTCATAATTTTTGGAGGCGGATATTTGGCACGGAAGCTGCCATCTTTTGATCCGCAAATGGCGTCAGATATCGGCACAACTATAACAACTATAACTATCGGCAGCCCGTCAAGATCTGATTGCCTTCAGTTTACATGCAAATGCAGGAAGTTCAGAAATAAGCAAACATATTTCGGCAATTCGGCGTAGTTCAATTAAATCTGGGAAGCTTGCTCCACACCGGACAGAGGAGTTTGATCGTGGAGATGTGCCTACTAGAGGTGGTAAATGGGCAAAATTCGGGGGCCGCGAAGTACGGCCGCGGCCCCATCTGTTCTGATCAAGTTCAGTTGACGCTCGGCCAAAATCTACTGAAGCCCGGTTAGAAAACCGTTGCATATACTTTGTGCACATATATTTTGTGCTTGCATATAAGGCAATATGTATCATTCTGGTTTTTCCTGTTCAATTAATGTCACATAGGTAATTCACATCACATTTAAGACATTCTTCTCTCTTGAGGAACGAATTGGAGATCAACCTCTTTTAAAGACTTTCTTTGTCTGCATTAGCATCAGGGACAGTAATGGGTTCTTGGCACTGAGTAAACCCACTATAACTGCAACTCAATTATATGTTCACTCTCAGTTATCAACAGGCAAGTCCGTTTTCAAACTAATGCCCAGAGAAGTGTCGAATTAATACTTCTTGATGATTCTTCTAGATGATTAATTGATGTTTAGGGGTGCTTTTGAAAAAGGTCGAGACGCATCTCCAGTGTTGGATGGAGCCATCGCAAGGTTATCATACATGTCTGCGTGATTGAGGTGCAACATGCTCAAATCGAAGTAACATTTTTATCTTTTCCAATATATGCATCAATATAGTACCATCCAATCAATCCTATCTAATTCAGCTGAAATCCGTCGTAATCTTTTCGAAATCGGCTTCATCTTTCCAATATGGTCAACGTATCTCCTCAAAGAGACCGTGCCGAATTGTCGAGCTGACACAGGTACCACGCTGTGTCACAGCTCTTGTTCCACAGTCCTTCCCCTAGCTACGCCGCATATAGCTCCCTGCGCGCAGCTTTCCATTCGATGACAACCTTGACCAAGCTGTGGTGCGGCCTCGTGACACGCAGGTCACGTGGCATGAGGCCGTAACACGTCAGCGGCCGCTGGCTGGCCGGCACTCGGTCGATGCTGGGTGGACCGCTACCGACTAACCCCAACCATAGACCCTTCTCGATATTGAACGGCAACCTTCCCTCGACAAGCAGAAAATAGCGTCGAGAGAGTTACCGTACGCTTCGTGTATATTCGGGTACAACCCTTCCTGAACTACACAAAAACAATTCGCTCTCCTTTGGTTTAAAGAATGGCTGTACCCCAATATACACCAAACGTAAAGTAACTCATATGACTACTTTTCTGCTTAGAAAGGCCAACGTGTAATAATGACGCGTATGTAATGTTCTTCGCCAGAACGCTAAATAATTCTTTGAACTTCTTTGAACAAAAATGCGCGCATTTCAAAGAAAATAATGTGGTGGAAATCGCTGAACATGAACATTAAAAGACCTGGTAACCTGTCAATGGACAATCAGAGCACAAGAGTGATGGAATTCGGACTTAAAACGCTCTAACAAAAACGTTATTAGCGTTTCAAAAGCAACACGGTCGGTCCAGGCCAGGTTGCTCAGGTGAACTTAGAGAGTATGCACGAGAGTAGACTTGCTCTGGTTTCACCCTCGTTCACAATCACGGTTGGATTTGTGCTTTGTAATCTTGGATGTGGAGAGGGAAATTTTGCGGTAATCGAATTTGGAGAGGATATTTTTTCTTCCATCTAGGGACATTACAATATCAGCTTCCACTTTCCAGTAAATCTTGAGCACTTTTTCACCGGACAATTAATTGCCAAATTGCCAATTAATTAAGACAATTAATTGCCAATGGCAATTAATTGCCAATGGCAATTAATTGCCATTCATTTTCCAAATGAAAACAATGAAGAGTATAATTTTCTGGAGGTTTATTGATGTATAATGTTCTGGATGTCAAAACCAAGTAGCAGCATATTTTTTCAACGCTGTTCACAATAACAAGCAAACATGTGTCACTCCTCGCCCGGTGACTGACCGACACGTGTCCCGTACCAATCCTCTCGGCCATCGATACACCACGGCCAGCCAAGCCACCTTGGCAACACATCATCAGCCGGAAGCCCATTCACGCGGCGTTACTAAACAGAGCGGCAGCAGCAGGTGTCGCTGGCGCGCAGCTGCTGCGATCGGCGGCCGGCACAGACGGCGTGTGAACGCGACCTTTGCCCGGGTCGTCGGCGCGCACGCAGTCCGCACGGCCGGCGCGGCGGTGAGCACGTGGTGCCCAGGCCGCCAGCACGCGGCCGCCGGCCGCCGACCGCGCGGCAAACAACTGCGCCGTAGGTGCTGCTGCTAGTGAATACCATAGACAGTAGCGTAGCCAGAAAGGAGGGGGAGGGGGGCGAAGGACAGCCGCCCCTTGGAAGGTCGGAGGGGCCCCAGGCGACCGCCTTGAGGGGGCCGCAAGGGCCACCTGGGCCGAGGTGAAGGGCCCCTGGACCGGCGAAAGGGGCCCAGGACTGAAGTAAAGGGTCCTGAGTCGGTGAAGAGGGTCCCGAGTTGAACGTAGAGTGCCCACGAGAGATGATGGAGACCCTTGGATGGGCTAACGCGAATGGCTTCTAGATCGATGGAAAGGGCCCCTGACGTTTTGAGTTTGAAATGGTCCCTGAGAGATGAACAGGAGCCCTAAGAGCTTGTGCGTTACCACACGAGCGGGGCAAGAATGTTCGGTGTAAACTTGCTAAGTTAAAAGAAGAAAAAAAAACACTACAACTAGAACACTTCGCTAGTTCAAAGCAGAAGAAAATGTATAAAAACACGCAATCAGAGGCGCAGCCGAGGGAAGTGCCCATTCCCTTACCCAAACTATTACATTGGATGACCACAATTTTGTGGTTCTCATTTCAATTGTCGGCGCGCTTCGCGCGCGTGGTCGTCATCCCATTTTCCCAATTCCAAACCCTTGGCGGGTCCCTTTTGTCAAGGGAGCAACACAATACCAGCCGAACATTCGTCGAAAAAAATAGTCGTCCGAGTAACAACACATTGTCGCCAATGCCAGAATGCGGTACCGCCAAAATGCCCCCTTGCCGTGATAAGCTCTGCCGCCCTGGTTGCGGTGGTGGGGCTGGGCTATTGCTTACTTCTTCAATTAACGGTCTTGTTCCAAGGTTGTTCTTGCTCTCAATTCATTTATTCACGATTTATTACTTTAGTTTTAAAGGCCAGGTGGCTTAACGCAGATATACTATCTTCTGAACGGAAAGGACGGTGAAGACTAAAACAGCGCAGCCAATGGCTGCGGGGCAGACAACTTCACCATGGAATATGGGTTGTAGGGAGGTGGGGACGTAACATAAGTTAGAAGACTGAAGAATATTGAGATTTAATTTTAAATCTAGTAGCAGAATGACACAAATATTGAATGTGGTGCGCAATGAGGTGCAGATTATTCAAGGATGGAGTGAAGCCTTGCTCATGGTCACATTGCGCTGTTTTCATTGTATTAGGAAGGTAACTGTGCATTTTAAGAGAAGCTGTATGGTGAAATTTTGCTGTGAACCATGGAATTCTACCAACACAAAAGGCAGTACTTTCTGACACAAGACTTTCTTTTTGCTTACACGTGAGTGAACAAGTTTTGAGGAAAATGACGTAGTTCGCTTAAACAACCATGAATAAAAAAAGACAATGTTACTGGAACACCACATTCAAACCATGTTCTACAATACGATACTGCTGCCACGTATTTAATATTTTAACGTGGCTCCAGCACTATTCAATTGTTCGATATCTCGTGAAACCAATTGGACCATCTTTATTGGCTATATTGCTGTTGCATGTCTTGCTTTGGAAACTACATATTAGGAATGTTTCAGCTATTATCAAATATCCTTCATGATTTGCTCTTTGGGATTGATCACCGGATTGTTCAATGCATTCGACAAAACTGTTGGACGTTATGTTGAAATGAACCTCGCAAATTGCATGCTAAACACCATCAACTTCATAGTGTACCTTTGTTGTTGTTGTGTTCTACAATGAACTAGGTTGAAAGTCCGGTATACATATATCCCAAAGACCGGTCAGAAATCCTAATGGTTCTGACTGGTTTCGCTGCCCTGGTTTTCGGTCCATACATTTCCCATCTCTATAGTAAATACAGCTGGTGTCCGACCAGTCCACCAGACCGCCGAATGGCTACGCGCGTCGCCCACCTTTGGAGGGGCGATCGATAATGTTGGGGGGGGGGGGGGACTTTAGGGCGCATCGACCATGTTGATCATATGGCGATCGATGATGTCCAGGGGGCGTCACCTTTCGCCATCCGACGACGCCCAATTGCATCACCACTCACGAACAGGGGCGTGGCGCCACAATAATTGCCGACACGCCACGAGTACGCGGCGGGCGGGCACCTCTATGGTTATGTGTTGCATGACGAGACAGCAGCGCCGCTTGACGCGACAGCAGCACGTGGCAGCGGCGCCACCGCCACGAGCACGTGGCGGGCGGGCACCTCGATGGTTGTGTGTTGCGTGACGAGACAGCAGCGCCGCTTGACGCGACAGCAGCACGTGGCAGCGGCGCCAGCGCCTTCGGCAGTCATACGAGGAGTTATCTCTATGTAAAGACCAGTCAATAGCGCAGCCAGAGCAAAGGAGGCACCGGGCCCGCACCTCCCGTCATGATTTGTAGACAAATATATGCATATGGTAAAATAAGTATTTTCCTCTTTCCAGCACGTTCAACACTGGATCCTGCGAAGCGTAGCGCGTGCCATGCGCTCAGACTCGCGTGACACCTCCACTCCTGTTTAACATGGGGCTGGAGCTTCTTCCAACGAAAATATCGACCGCCACATATTTGCGCCCGGCTCGGCTCACATCGCAGGGAACGAGGGATGTGTGACACCACGTGAAAGCCCACGGTGTTGGCTACCATTTGGGCACAAGCTCAGTGCAGTGAGGTCAACAAACTGCACGTGAGCGACGCCGATGTGGAGGGAGAACGGGTTACGCTGAAATCCTCTGTCGTCAATTGGTTTAGCATGTGAAACGGGAATATTTACGTCCGAATATGACCAATTTTAATGCGACAAATCGGTTAGGTTTCAGACGACATAGCTCGCGAACCAATAGACCAATCAACACCAAACTGACGCCACGGGGTACCCGGGACAATCTCCAAGCTCGGCAGTGCAAACATTTTTTTGCCGCACGTGGCACGTGCGGAGGAGGAGGCACGGAGGAGGGGCGTGAAGAAAAGGCGGCCGTTTTCATCCTCTTTATCACGATTTGGTCTGGTGCTGGAAAACGGATAAAAGTGCCAGTACGCCGTTGCTGGCATTACACAGTTCCATGTACCGGCTACAATGTTCTCATTGACCATCGGCACCTGCCGTGTGCCAGGGGTCAGCCATCGCGACGGAGGTGACAAGTGTCGTGACCGGTGAAACCGGCTCTGCTTCCCACCCCACCAACATCCCTGTCTAGCCCCATTTGGGATAAAACGTGGTATGGACGCATAACCTGAACTATTGTGATTCCAACGATACCTTTATATTTTCCCCTCGAAAATACTTTTCCTACGATCAAGGCTGCCCTGAAGCATCACCAAACATCATTTTCGGCCTTCTCAGCCGGCTCATTGCATCGCTGGATCGGTGGGATTGCTGGAGCCAACTTCATTGGTCGAAGATTACACGGGTCGCACGTGGCACCACGCCAGCCAAGGAACGGATTTTATATAGGTGAAATAATATGGTGTATGCAGGGAAATACAGTTGTGTTATAAGGAATATAGAAACGAAGTTGGAAAAAGGCAGGGCAGATCAAAACAAATGAGGTCTGCTTAGGTCAGGTCGGGTCAGGTCCTGTTAGGTTAGGTTAGGATGGGTGATATTGCGTTAGGTTGGGTTGTGTTGGGTTCGATTGGGTTAGGTTAGGTTAGGTTGATGCAGATTAGTTAATTTAGTGTTACCTCGGTTCAGATTAGCTCGGGGATGGCGAGTATCCTACACGATCTATACGTAAGCTATGCATACTTCTACAATCAGTCGCTCGTGCCGCCACGCCAGCCAAGCTACCGTGAGAAGGATTTGCTAGGTGAATGTAACTTACGCTGCATACCGGGAATTGCAGCTGTGCAATAGGGAGTACGGAAATGAAGGTAGGAAAGGGCAGAGAAGATGTTAAAATGAGATACGCTTAGGTCAGGTCAGGTCAGGTCATGTTAGGTTAGGCTAGGCTAGGTTAGGTTAGGTTAAGTTAGGAGAGGTTGGCAAATTTTGGGTTACCTCGGTTCAAGTCCGCTCTGGAAGATGGTGGGTGGTAATCTGCATGTTCAATGCGCATTGAGGTACTTTTACGATTTTGAACACGCTAACATGGTAGTGGGGTTGGTGTGCATCTAGTATACACCACGATCTGTCGCTACAGTGGTGTGGCCGACGGCTGCTCGCTTCAGTCAGAAGGAACTAACCGGGCATACACCAATACATGCCAGACAGTATCTGTTCACACACGCGCAGCGTACGAATAAGATATGTGAATAAGAATCGGAATGGAGGTGCATAAGACGAAAGACTAAGAGATGGGGCATACAAAGTGCGATAGCAAACCAGATCACGTCTAACTCAGTGCGAGTGAGGAAAGCAGAATCTATAGCACCAGTCTAACGACTGTTGCTGCCCATTAGTGGATCGATCGAATCCGGGGGGAGGGGCGTTCCAGAGCTTCGCCTGGTAATCAAACTGACACAAAGCGCTAGGTTCCTTAGAAACTAAGTATATGGCATGAGAGGCTTGCTCCATGCACTTCTTATTCTTGGAATATATTGCACTTCTCAGCATATGGGAAAATATTACTCCATTGTGTTTGCCCCCTCAGCCATTTAACCTTTTCTACATTGGTCTGGTCCGCCCCCCCCCCCCCACAAAAAAAAATACGATGCGGCTCGATCGGCCAGTGTTTCGGCTCCAGTTCTACTCACGTTGTAGGCTTTATGCACGACACATTTGGTCTGGAGATCCTCCAGGTCAACCTTGGCTGTGCCGATCAACTGGTCAGTCCAGCCGAATAGATGACTGCAGATAAAACAGCAGCGTGAGCATCGGCAGCACCGCCTGCAACGCGACTCCCGGTCAAACCACCCGGCCTGCCATGCGCAGCGCACGTGTGCCGTGAACACCGTACAAAGGCAGCACCGCTCATCTCGCACCGCGGCTCCGGTGAGCTCAAATGATGTGCAAGTGACATGAGAGTCGACAGTGGCTGTCGCGGGCACCACGGACGCCGAGCTACCGTCTGTGGTGCTGGTTGGAAATACGGCGGCTGCTTTTGTACGGCGTCACCGCACGCTGACCGTATCATGACATGGCGGGCATGGCACACAGCGGAGGCACGACTGCACGGCTGGCCAAAATAAGCAGGGGCAAAGCAGATGATTCACTATACAAGAACATCCCACAAGAAGCAGGGCGAACAATCAACCAAACGGGTAATTAATAGTTACATACACAACTACACGGAAGTAGTGCCGAAAAAATGTATAAAGCGTAGACTGTTCTATACGTGTCCACGCAGAAACGCAGCAGGGATTTCCGACGCAGCCGGTTAACATTAACCCTCCCCCAACTTCCCTGAGGACTGCGAGGCACTGTGGCATTAAACGGCATCTCTTGTCCCTTATTCGGAAATAGTCTGGTCATGTTTGCCCAAGCAGCATTGCATGACGTGCATTGCTCAGATATTTCTGAGTGTCCCCTTGCCTGAATTTGTGTATACAAAGGATGAATGTATACTTGCAATTGTACACTTGTGTAGTTGCATTGCTCCGATATTTCTGAGGGGCCCCTTGCCTGCTATTTTTGTATATAAAAATGAGTGCATGCATACATTTTTTGCATACAAAAAACTTATTTTCTTTTTTTGTATACAAAAGATGAGCCTCCGAATAGTTGGGCTCCCTAGTGCAACAAGGGAGACATTAACTCCATAAGCTCCATCCCTCTGGTTGCGCTACTTTGCACATGCACTGTAAACCAACGGTGAACAATTGTACCGTCTTGGTGTGCTAGACACCATCCACATTTCTGAAGCACCATTAAGCTAAAGTTGCATCGAACCCTACCAGCAATAATTCCTGCCGAAACGTGAACATTATCAAGTATCCTATACCAAAATACCATTAACTGAGTTTATAATTATCCACCAGTGTCACATGTGAACTGCCAGGGCCTATCTCCTATCACCCAGACCATGACAAAGCGTCTGAACACGCTCGACAGAGGCCGCGACTGTGATTCTCAAGCTACAGCTCGACAGTAGCCAGCTGATGCCAGATCGCCAGTGCGCGCAACAACTAACAGGACCATCGATCCAGCCATCAGAAGACCAGACCAGACCATCGGCACATCAATGGCCTCAACCTGGTCCATGGCAGCCTAGACATGTATCGTCCCTTGACGGACATACACGGACCGCAGACAACCGTGACAGACTTGCACAGACCACCACCAGCAACAACAGCACCACCACCAGCCACCACACGTGCATGCCCCACCAGCGTCGACGACGATATATGCATGAAGCTAATGCAACATCGATGGCCAAGCGAAGCGGCTTCAACACCAGGCCAATGCGACTAGTCACTTAGGGGACAGTCAGTTCCGCCGCTGACACTTGTGTCAGGTGTCAGCGGCCCACTGAAACACTCCCCCCGGACGCCGCTGACACCCGTAGAAGGCATTGTTTCTGGCACCACGGGCAACTCGTCAAAAGCTAGCGCCCTCGGGCATGGCCAGAGCAGCCACGACCCGGTCGGCGCTGCAGAGCTGTGCAGCGGCCGGCCCGTCCGCGCCATCCGACCACAGGTGCGCTGGCGTCCAGCAACTCACCCCCTCTCCCAGACCTCGCACTTGATGCTCTGTCGCCGGAATATGCGCATCATGGACCGCGAGCCGCGGTCAATGGTCACCATGAAGGTGGCGTTGTAGTTGGGGTCGTTGGTGTTCTTCACCTTGGCGGTCTTGTCGGAGATGGGCGAGTCCTGCGCGACAGGGGACACCGTGAGCTGCCACTGAGGTCCGGCTCGGAGACGGGCAAGGCGGCAGTCATGGGGCCACTAGCGCGGCCGGTCTGACGCTTAGTGGCGCACCAGCATCTGACGCACTGAGGCATCAAGTGACATCACATCGCTGCTGCCTGCACCGCTGAGAGACATCAAGGCCCCGAACATCCGCGTGTGCGTCCATAGATACTTGGACAACTGCTGCGTGTTGAGTTCAGGGACGCACATCTAGTAATGTCGGGTGATTCAGGAGGATAACTTAAATGACAACCAACAGCTTACGAGCCAATCAACACAACATTAATTAGCATGCTGTACTTCGCAACCATGGACGCCTTCAATTGGCTAAATCGGCATGCAGTTACGGTTCCCAGTTCACATTCCTACGTTTCCCTGATTAAACAGGAATAATGTTGCATTGGTTAATTGGTGCAACGTTACTTACGTCATCCTAGCAAATTGCATTGCACATCAACACGATTAGCTACCAAGAGCAACATGAAATACCGGATAGCATAGAAGTAACGACACAGCCTGATCAAGCCTGAACAGTTGCTAAATCTGTCCACCTTCCGCATTGCTGAAGGCTAGCTGGCCGAAAACCATTGGGAAACAGCACAGTACCTCAAAGCTGGATCGGCCGCTCAACTTAAAAACGGTCCGCTTGTTGAAGTGAAATGACCTTGGATTTCCAGTGTCACATGGTTTACAACCTAAACTTCAGGCGTGACCTTCAGTTGGCTGCGCTTGCTGGCATAACAGCCGTGGACTTCAGCTCACATGACACTCGCCAGCCTCGTAGACATTACTATATAATGATCCAATGTAATAATTACGTGTAGAGAAATACGGCACTTAACACCGGTTCAGTGTAGTGTGGCAGGATAATGATATTTATCACGGCTTCAGTGCGATAAGACAGGGTAATGACATCACATTTATCTTCGGTCTAGGTGGCGATACAAGGAAATGCATAGTATTTCGCATTAGTCGAGTAAGATTGGACAGAAGAATGGCACATCTGGCACCCGCTCTAAAATGAAGAAGCATGCAGACGACATGGTAGTTAGCATTATCATACTACAAGGACGCTAATGGGTTGGTTGGTTGGTTATTGGTTTTACGACACGTCGACCGTTTGAGTCATATAGCGTCGCCAATATCTCACGCCGATTGGTCGCGGGCGAAGAGTAGCGACAGGTGAGATTCGAACCCACAATATTTCGATTGTGAGACGAGCATCTAACCCCTAGACCACTCGTCCCCGAAGCTAATGGGTGATGTTGGAAACATTTATGATGGGATGGTGTGGGCACCACTGGTAAGACGTGAGCGGGAAATTCACTGGTGTTTGGTAGTGGATAGGAAACTGTGGCGAGGTAGTGGATTGATAGTCGAAAGAAGCTACCACTGTTTAGTGGCCGACGGTCTGCCAACGGAAGACAGACTCGGTCGATCGCCGATCAGCCACACTCCGGTCAGGAATGCTGGTCAATATATATCACTCAGCCGATGATTTGCTACCGATGCATCGATACACGCACCACACTCTGACACTCGCCAGACATGCTGCGCTGGTCATAACACCACCGCGAGGTGTCGTGTAACGCACATCCCTGGCACGCGTGGAAGCTTTCTCCGGCAGGCAGTCCACCTGCGACTCTTCGGTCGCTATTATTTCTAGTCAGACGAATAGGTCGTACACTTCAGTCGCTATGACGGCTAGCAAAACGATTAGGTCGTACACCTCAGTCGCTATGATGGCTAGTCAGACGATTAGGTCGTACACTTCGGTCGCTATGATGGCTAGTCAGACGATTAGGTCGTACACTTCGGTCGCTATGATGGCTAGTCAGACGATTAGGTCGTACACTTCGGTCGCTATGATGGCTAGTCAGACGATTAGGTCGTACACCTCGGTCGCTATGATGGCTAGTCAGACGATTAGGTCGTACACTTCGGTCGCTATGATGGCTAGTCAGACGATTAGGTCGTACACTTCGGTCGCTATGATCACTAGTCAGACGATTAGGTCGTACACTTCGGTCGCTATGATGGCTAGTCAGACGATTGGGTCGTACACTTCGGTCGCTATGATCACTAGTCAGACGATTAGGCCGTACACTTCAGTTGCTATTATTACTACGCTATGATTACTAGTCTAGACGATTAGGTAGTACACTAACGCCGCCAATGTAATTGACGGAGAGTACCAAGCGTAAGAGAAGAACGAAGCGCATTGAGGCCGAGCCATAATACGAATCATCCTCGCAACCGTCGCCGCAAAACAGCATGTGCCGATACCATGCTGCACCGTCCGCGCATACGCTGCACCCACCTGCGGCCAGGGAAACTCCCATTTGACATAGGTATCGACGTCCTTTGGGTTCGACACGTTGTAGTTGATGCCGCGCACAATGGTCAGCTCCAGGTCGTTACTGTTCAGATCGGTACAGGCTCTGAAATAGTGGTGAATTGTTTTGAAAGGTCGGTGTTATCAGCGCCTATGTGCACAGGGCCATTGAACACTGCTCATGTTGGCAGTTGGTGGCCCAAGAGCTTAGACGCGTCAAGCAAATCCTGAGTGACAATTTCTACCCGGTTTCTGCCATAGACCGATACATCACGAGAGCACATGGCACATACATTACGCAAACACTTGCTTCTAACCTAACGGGCACAACACACCATCTCTACTACCGTAACACCATGAGCTTGTCTTGAAGCAGGATGAGTAAACGCTCAAGCGCATCATTAAGAACAACTGCACCCCCACTAACACCCAGGACAAACTAGCACTTCATATACTACCGCAGGCCAGCAACGTCTAACCTGTCCATGAGCAACAACTGAAACCGCGACAAAACACCTCCGAAAATGTCCAACGTAGTCTACTTTTACAAGTGCATGAAAGGAGTGTACGCTCCTGCATAACAGCGGCTACGTTGGGCACACGACCACATCCTGAAGCCGCGGCATAACCATGCACTTACAACAGGGCGGGCCCCAGACACACCGAACGCGACCATTCCAGCCACCTCACACGCCCCGACATGACTCTGAACACCACAGTCCTAGCCACATCCCTTGATAAGTGCCGCCTCCAAATTCTTGGAAGCGGTTTTTATCGGGGAGATTGAACCAACCCTCAACCGCCAGAGCAATGTACGAGGCACGTTGCTATTATATGATGGCACACAGTTCACCATCAGGCGGTAGGGCGAGTGACAGCGACGGCCCCAAATTGCTACTGTCTGGTTCAGGGAAGGAAGAGAGGGAAAAAAGTAAAGGGAAAAA
This sequence comes from Ashinkailepas kermadecensis, assembly GCA_034440615.1. Lineage (NCBI taxonomy): Eukaryota > Metazoa > Arthropoda > Thecostraca > Neolepadidae > Ashinkailepas > Ashinkailepas kermadecensis. The sequence goes on from JAOTOM010004425.1 coordinate 76,708, forward strand.
AGAAGAGAAAGAAAAAAAGAAAACAAAAGAAGAAAAAGACGACAAGTGCCGAATACCGCCATGCCTGTAAATTGTCCATAGCTTGAGAAAGGCGTGAGCCGAAACGTTGTTAATAAAGCTATGTTGCTAACATGTTGCTCTGTGTTTTCACAATTTGTCATTCCATCTTAACTAGTACAAATATATATATATATATATATATATATAAATATAAATATATATATATATATATATATATATATATATATATATATATATATATATATATATATATATATATATATATCTATATCTATATATATATATATATATATATAAGTTACATTGGTGCCACCACAACCTCCCTTTCTAGAAGACTGACAATGCACCTTAGAGATGGAGCACCAAAAGAACACATGACAAACTGCCACCAAACACCGCTAACACGAGAACACCTTACCAACAACACCACCATCATCACGTCTTGCCCGGACCGAACCCGTCTCATGGTGCTCGAGTCATTGTACATACGTGAACACACACCAGAAATTAACAAACAAGTCAGCACTCACGTCACGTTATCACTCTGGAATAATGCATGACCAAAAAGGGCGAGGGGGGGGGCAAACACGTTTCGATGTAAATGCGATTCAGTGCTTCACGGTTGTTGTAAATAGTTCAGATGAGAATATACTTGTTTATGTGGATGGCCCTTCAGGAATTGACAAAATGTGAGATGATGTTGCGAGAATAGCTCGTGGAAAACCTGTGCTCAATTCATGTTTTTATAGTATATTTGTGTGTGTTTATTTGCATTGTGCAGAGCGGTGATTTTCAAAATGGATCAATGTTTGAATCCGAAACGTCAATAAACGAATATAACTGTACATGTCACTTGGTGAAGTAATTTACCAGCTATCTAACGAAACGAAGAAAACAATACGATCAATCGAAAACCTAAACGGAAAACTTGCTAAAGCTAAATGCGCTCTTCTCTTCAACAGCCAATGTATAAAAGAATATATATATATATATATATATATATATATATATATATATATATATATATATCTATATAAATGAACACCACAGGGTCTGGGCCAGACCTCCACTCTTAGCTATTGTCAGGCTATTCAGAATCACTTCCATGGGTGCCACGCGCTCATCCGTTCGGATCTTCTCCCCCTTCAACGCCATTGCCTAACAAAAGTTAACTGGTTGCATGCTTTGGATTTAAGGTGCTTCTAATGTGAACGTCGCATGTAAAGTTAACAGCGTGTAAAAATAAACATCTCTTCGCTTTGCCAGTGAATATCGCTTTCCAACTCATTCCTTTCTAACAATATTTTCACTTGATAACCTCCACAAAATCCAATCCCCGATTTGATTAGCCAAGAAAAATGTGCACTTCCCTTAGCGATAGCGACGCTTAAATTACATACGCAAAAACGCGCCTTCCTAGACATTCACCCCAGATCTAGTAATCCAATCTCTCGCAGTTGAACTTAGCTCATCAGCATTCGTCTGGCAGCCGATACCTCCCCGCAACACTCACTGGACTATCTGGAACTCCCGCGTCTCGTAGTGGAACTTGGGCACAAAGTCGCCGCGTCGATACGCGTGCCGCAGAGCGTCCAAATCCTTGAGGCTGTTCTGGGAGAGCCGGTCGAACTTGTTGGCCTGGGCCACGTCGCCCAGGGACTGGTAGTGGTCCCTGTTCGTTTGGCACATCTGCCAATCACCGGCCACGCGCGTCTCGTGTCAAGGATGAGCAGCGATATAAAGCACATGCAGCTCGGCGGTGAATCCTTCTCGTCAACGTCACTTCGTAAGTCCTAGCCTTGAGCTGTCATTAACCATATTTTAATAGCAAGAGCTGTGCAAGTGCAACTAAACAGGGATACTGAGTCGGAAATAACGGAACGGACGAGGACGGACGAAAATTTCTTGAAATGTACTGCAATGTTGGTGGCAGAAACCAACACCGTAACCCCAGCATGGTGTGGTATCGCGAGAGATTGGAATACCCACCGTGGCCTGTCGGATGAGGTCACCCTCTAGCTTGGAAAACAGCTGCGACAGATCGTCATCGACGTCCCCTTCTCTCGCCTCTTCCCGAGATACCAGCTCGAAGTCGGTGCTGGCCTTGGAGCGTTGCTGTGGCGGAATTGGCAGCTGCGGACCGTAGCACGCAGTCAGCCACAGGTTCAAGCCAGATGATGTACATGCTTTTTCTCTTGAGGCCAGACACCAGCCGGGCAATGTTGGGCATACGTAAAGCAATAACAACTTGCCACAAAATACTTCCGTCAGATGTCGTCGCCCCCGCCCTCATTTCTTCATGAGCTGAATGCACGTAACAATCAACAATCTATGTAAAAAGTGTAGAACTATGCAGAACCTATGTAGAACACCATTCCCTGCATTTTGTGACAAAGTTCAATGTAACAGTACTATAGCTGAATACCTTATATATAGCTCGGCTTAGTTCAGCACTCCTGACCAATATATTTTGGGGCCTTAGGTTGATCTGCATTCCTGACGCTTCTTTTTGCTTTGGTGGGTGCGACATGGCGCCGCTGTGCTGGCGCACGCGACATGGCGCCGCTGTGCTGGCGGACGCGACATGGCGCCGCTGTTCTGGCGCACGCGACATGGCGCCGCTGTTCTGGCGGACGCGACATGGCGCCGCGCTGTCAACAGACGTGACGTGGCACCACCCACCGTGTCCATGTTGACGGGCAGCCCGTGCACGGTGGCCTCGATCAGCGGCTCGATGCCTTTGGCCGAGCGCAGGTACTCCTTGGCGGTCGCCATGTCGTCGGCCTTCTTAGCCTGCAGCGCCGCCTGCAGGAACAGCCGGCGCCGCGACTCGAGCAGCGCCATCTGTTTCTGCTGTCGGGTCTGCTGTCCGGCAGCTGGCGAGGCGTCGGGGGTCGCCGGGTCAGCAAACACACGACAGACCGGGCTGCCAGGGTCAGCACGCATACGGCAGACGACGTTACCCAGCCAGCAAAGACGCGGCATACCGTGCTGCTATGGCCCGGGAGCACACATCAGGATATGCTACTGAGGCCAGGGAATATACGGCCGACTGTGCTGCTATGGCCAGGAAGCACACATCACGATATGCTACTGAGGCCAGGGAATATACGGCCGACTGTGCCGCTATGGCTAGGAAGCACACATCAAGATATGCTACTGAGGCCCGGGAATATACGACAGACTGTGCTGCTATGGCCAGGAAGCACACACCAGGATATGCTACTGAGGCCAGGGAATATACGGCAGACTGTGCTGCTATAGCTAGGAAGCACACATCAATATATGCTACTATGGAGATGGAATACACACTGCGTTGTTTTGCAGCACAATTGGAAACTATAAAACACCACGAAGCCCCCATGGAATAGAATGAGACAGCTGAAAACAGCCCACCTGGAAAAATTGGCCTGAAATACTGAAAGATCACACTTCAGTGGACTTAACTGAGCGGTAGCACTGTTGTGAACCGCCAACATGACGCGTTCATGCGTTCCAGTGGTTGTTTGGATAAAACGGGGTGTCTGGTAAGAGCTTCGTCTCCTGCATACAAGCAACAACCGGGTTCCGGTCATGCAGTAAAATCGGTAGCTTCTGGAGACTAGACTTGACGCCTCTACAGTTCCATTGTAAAATAAAAGGTATAAGCGACAAGAGGAGAAAGACACGCTCTATAAGTCGGTACGGTCGGGCACAGGGTCCAGGCGACCAATCGGACCTGTCCCAAGCGAGTGTGATGACGCTCCTACATCCGGCGGTGAGCCGGCCCAGAGTAGAACACGCTTTTAGGGGCCGTTGACACGGGGAGGAAAGGGCGCATTTAAGGCGATATTCCCCGCAGTTGGGGGTTCGGACGGGCCCTCCACAAGCCGTCACGGCGAGGGAGTGGCTGAACTTGGAGGCACAAGTTTGTCCGCGCCTTGGCGACCTGCCCACCGAACTCTCCAATCTCAGCAAGTCGCGCTCTCTTCGCCTAGCGGGTGCGTCTTTCTGATTCTTGCCTCTGGAGGCTCGCGTCAGGAATCGGCAGTGACCTCACGGTGTTGGCGACGTACAACATCGGTGCAGAGGTGGAGCTTCTCGGTAAGCTAACCGGAGGTGGAGGCGATTTGGGACGAGGGGATCCCGGGGCGTATGAGGTTTTGCTTTGGCTGACGGGGACTTTGCCGATTTCTTGGTCCGTTCGGCCCGAATCCACTAGTCACCCTTCGAAGTGGTACTTTTGACAGCCGCCAGGTCTTCTGCTGTCACCGAGGGGAATCCGCCCCAGGAATGGTGTTAGAGCGCTTTGTCGTCTTGGGTGAATGACGCTGGCCAGAGGCCACACTACCTGCGCCTGTTGCCGGAGTGCAGATTAGTCCAAGTGAGCTGAGTAGGGTACTGAGTTCAGGGAGGAGCTGGGTGCCGTTGGTTTGATGGCGCGGTGTGGTGATCGTGGGCGCAGCTTCCACTACTGCTGCAGAGCCCAGGCCCACAACCCGAGGCGACCTGTCGCTCGGCCCGTTTGGGGCCCTACGGGCCCGCCCGCCCCCGGAATATCAGGGTCACAGAGGTGTGTTGTCCCCCCCCCCACTGCACCGTACGGTAGGGGACCTCAACCTCCAGGACTTCGTGAACCCCGGAGACGGACCGGGGAGGGGGCACGACTACCATGATAAAACTGAGCGTACGGGTAGACCATAGGAAGCTGGCCTACCTGCTCGTGACAGTCAAGGTGTTGTTGTTGCAGGGTTAGATGAAGGACATACTAGGGACGCTGGCGAGGGATGGATACTGGAATGGGAAGAGACGGATGGAAGATGGAGACTACGCGAGTCCCCGGGAACACCTCCGTGCTTCCACACCCCTGATCGGGGCGGGTGCGTTAATCCGAAGGGCGCCATTTCCCTAGCCAGCCGAGTAACGATGGCTGACCCACTGCCGGCCGTGACCATTATACAGTCAAATTAGACACATGGGCAAAACAGCGCATGGTTTGATAATAGTAGGTAGGTGGGACAAGTGAACAGTACGAGCGCCGTCTCGTATGCTTGTTTCCTGATTGAGTGCCCGCCGACTTCACATACTCACACATCTGTCGGGTAACGCCCGGCTTGTTACTGGGCGGCTCTGGCTTGACAACAGATGGCTCTGGCTTTGAACTGGGCGGCTCTGGCTGTGGTGCGGCGCCCTCTGTCGGGATCGGGCCGAACCCTGCCAGGCAGATGTCAGCTCAATGGTACGGAGGTTAACCTGAAGATCAGCGCAACTGGCGCCCATTCTCAGTCATCCGGTAGGTTTTCGGAAGGCTCAAGACACAAACGCTACCAATCGACCATCTGTGGCCGCAATTGGTCAGACAGCAGTAAGAAGTAAACCCAATACAGGGACCAGTGCAGGCATCAATATGATGAGAAAGGATGAACCAATGCAGAGGTTGATAGAGACTAAAATACAGTCGGTGCGCTGCTTTTGACGGCCCGCGAACACTACGACACCTACACCGGCGCCTAACTCTGGTACCACAAAAGGCGCCTACCTAGTACAGCCACCTACACTGAACATGAACACAACACCACACGGAGTCGTCCTTCACTCTCGCACAGACACTCCGCCACATACTCAAGTCACCACACTTCACCATCAACAGTCACACCACCCGTATCATAGCTCGGACGCAGACCAGCGCTGACACACAAACACTACTGGACAGACACAACAATCGGTGCTGCTCCTTAATACTACACCGCACACTGAACACCAGCCGGGGTTGCATTTGCACCATAGAGCTGAATAACGTACCATTTGACAGCATCGCTACACTGCTTGACGCCACAGCCCTCCTCGACGCCACAGCCACAATAGACGACTGTAGACGGGAGGCACGATCCACACACAGCACCTTAGATCTCTCATTCAACTCACGACAGCTGACATCACACGTACACGTACATGACAAGGCATACGAGGTACGTGTCTACGTGCCTCTACCACTACGGTTCCGCCGCTGTCTTCGTTATGGCCATGGCGAACGTGCTTGCGCGTCGCCAGAACCACGATGCAGCCAGTGTGCCGGTCACCACACGGCATCCGACTGCACATCATCCGAGAGGAGATGTGCAGCCTGTGATGGGCCGCATCCCGCCACCGACCCCGACTGCCCCAAGCGGGCATACGAGGGAGGTGTGCCGGTATCCGGCAGCTCACAGCGTGCCAAACACAACAGCACGCCAGCACCTACGCAACACAACCTCCTCCACCACTGCCATCTTCACCTCTACAACCGCACCTATCGCTGGGCGCAGCTACGCAGCGGCGCTCTCCTCACCACTTATATCCACACCCAGTCCAACACCAGCTTCCACCCACCCTACCGTCCCACAAGCAGCCGGCTCCCGGAGTCCGGCACACATCCCTCCTGAACGCCCCACCAATCCTCGATTCCACCGCCCCACCGATCCTCGACTCCACCGCCCCACCGATCCTCGACTCCACCGCCCCACCAATCCTCGACTCCACCGCCCCACCGATCCTCGACTCCACCGCCCCACCGATCCTCGACTCCACCGCACCACCAATCCTCGACTCCACCGCCCCACCGATCCTCGACTCCACCGCCCCACCGATCCTCGACTCCACCGCCCCACCAATCCTCGACTCCACCGCCCCACCGATCCTCGACTCCACCGCCCCACCGATCCTCGACTCCACCGCCCCACCGATCCTCGACTCCACCGTTCCACCGACCCTCGACTCCAACGCCCACCACTCCTTCCCACACCGCCCCACCGCGGACCCGGCCTCCTACATCCACTCCACCACAGACCCAGTCGGGCTCATCCAACTCGCCTCAGACCTGGCCTTTGCCCAACACTTTTCTTTTCCTTTTTCTGGATACCGGGCCACGCCAACATGCTATGTAACGAAGAAGCAGATCGGTTAGCAAAGCAAGCCTCAGAATTGAATACTTACCCCATCATGAAATAATCGGTAAACGGTTGCAAAACACTCTTACAATGTCATATACGCCAGCATTACCATAACACATGAATACAACACAACTCTACACAACATAAATCCAACCACACCCACATCAAGCCAACGGTAGGCACATGGAATACATCAAATCAATCCCACCGTCAAAAGTAAGTCATCCTCACTAGACTCAGAACTGGTTGTACTGAACTAACACAGCTCCAACTAGAGGATGTCCAATCTACAACACCTCACTGCGACACCTGCAACATCACCTTAAGCATAGGCCGCATCCTGCGCTAGACTGTAGAAGCTTTAACGCTCAAAGACAACCACTTAAGGCCTTATGCCAAAAAGAGGGCATCACCCTGTCGCTTCCATCGCTTCTGGATGACAAGCACCCAGAACTTCTTCAATTGCTGTTTGAATATCTGTACGCCACAAAACTAGCTGAAGCATTGTAGACACCACACCACCAGCACTCACCCAAACACGCAATGCATGTCTGCAATACACTCCGATGAATAACGTAAATAGTCATCCTCGAATGACACAGGAGGTACATGAGCCGATTCGCTCTCTGATTCGAAATGAATGGTTACCTAGCGGTGCGTCGGACGTAGATGAGCCGACTTGCTCTAAAACTTAACGCAAAACGACTACCCAGAGGAGCCATCGGACGTAGATGAGCCGTTTTGCACTGCACTTCACAACGCAAAACGGCTGCTCAGAGGTACTGCGGACGTAGATAAGCCGAATTGCCAAACACTTTCTAACATCACCGACAACCCTGCATGGCGTGCTTCGACTAACCCACTACTAACAACTAACACGCGGCGGCCGGCGTGATAGACGGTGTGGACAATTACCTCCTTGTCCGCACGGTAAAGATCCCTCGGTGCTCTTCGACAAGCCGGCACCTTGGCAAAACCTACTTCTCGTCAGTCTCAAAATCATCCTCCCCCACCACAGCTACAAACTATCTTGCGGAGGAGAAGAGTAAAATTACCATAATTTAGACATCCGGGAGATACCCCGCCCAGCCCCGACCTTCAGTATCTTATCGTCACACACACTTGGTTGGTTATTGGTTTTACGACACGTCGACCGTTGAGTCATGTAGCGTCGCCAATCTCTCACGCCGATTGGTCGCGGGCGAAGAGTATAGACCACTCGTCCCCGTCACACACACTATGACGTAAAACTCCCCTAACGTAAATGTACACTTGCCTCTTAGCTTTGCTTGCAAAACACACTCACTTCAAAGGCGGCGCAAATGACCTTCATGGTCAGGCACGCTTCTAAAAATCACTCCCCCTGCTCCAGGCGAATATGCTGGGCTGAAGCGATACCACGCAATTCGTCAACATAAAACACGAAGGAAAAACAGGACAGTTTGTTATTCTACAATACATTCAGCTGCTCAGTCCTCCAGCGCTGCCATTGTTTCAAGCCACGTGGTGGCAGAAAGCCTAAATCCCCAGACGAACATGCTATCGACTAGCCTAGCGTATGGCAGAGAGCAATATGCCCTGCCATAATGGAAATCCGTCACTCATTTTACTATCTTGTGAACTGCTTTCAAAAGCACCTCTTCCAAAAGCCCTGTCTGATGTCCTCCGAGACCAATATGTCAGATTTCGTCTGTCAGATATATATATATATATATATATATATATATATATATATATATATATATATATATATATATATATATGCATAGATACTCAATATACATAGACAATTCAATTGGTTGGTTCGCTATTTGGGCTAAGGGGCGAATCGACTGGGTTAGTCATACGCCAAATATTGTTGTCCAATTGTCGGTGGAGCTGGCTCACACGTGGGTAGATGGGTTCAACTCGTTAGCGGCCGTCCCAGACTCCATAGTCGGCTCCACCTACGACGGAAGGGCAGCTCAGCTCACCGGAGCAGGCCCAGCTGATCAGCTGATATCGGTCTCAACTCATCATCAGCGGGAAGGTCGAGGGCTTCGAGCTCACCAGGTGCAGCCAGGGTCCACCAGGGATTGGTACAGTTCGTCCGAGGTGGGTGCAGGTCATTTGGGTAGCAGGATCAGCTTACCATGGGAGGACTGAGCTCACCAGGGGCGAATGTAGCTCTCCAGGAGCGAACGTAGCTCACAAGGGCAGGGTTAAGCTCACCGGGAGCGAGTGTAGCTCAGGGCAGGGTTGAGCTCACCAGGAGCGAGTATAGCTCACCAGGCGGTGTGGGCAGCTCATCGAAGGCCGTCGGTTTCCCGGCCTGATAGCGCCGGATTGCGTCCGCGTACTGTTTGCAGATGCGGCCGAATCTGCGAGCCTTACTAGCGTTATTCTCCTCCTTTGCCTCTGTCTCTTCTTGCTATAACAAAAATATCCGCGCTGCGTTGCAGTGGGCACGAGGCTAGGGTAGTGGGTACCAAACGTTCATGTTGAAGCTGGGTCTATACGCAAGTCTTTCCTGTCACCATCATGTACGTAAAATGTAAGAGTTAAATGTGGTTGATAATCACATAAAAGATCCTGAACAATTTTTATTTTCATCAAGCAAAGAAGACAAAGCTATGGGTGGACAGTTCACTAGTGTTCACCAAAAAGAGACTTGGTCAGATATCAGATGTAGGTTACCGACCAACGACAAATATTTTATTTCCTTTTACAGTTGAAGTTGAAGAAGCCAGCAGAATATTAAGACAGTTGAGGGGCAGCACAGCACCGAATCCCAATAAGAAATTTGCTAGAATTTCAGGAGAGGGTGCTGATGAATCGACTACCACTATCAATCTTGCTTAATGACTCGCTGCGATTTTCAGAGTACCATCATCATTTGGAAAGACAAGAGGGGGTGAATCACCTGCTACCCCAGTTTTCCAAAATCCATCGATGGATGGATTCTTCTATCGATACCACGTTTTATATGTTCACGACAACCAACCTATGATAACGATGCCGCCGGCCGAAAATTTGGAGACGAAGAATGAATCGACAAATGAATGAATGCATTATGGATGAATGAATGCCTGGATGAATGACTCACTCACCCCGTCAATGCGTGCATGGCTGAGCCAATGAGCGCTACGTTTGCCACTCCTGAGCCGCTCGTGAGGCGACGACCGCCAGCGGGCGCGCAGAGCCTGACCAAACTCACCTGGTACCTGCCCAGACGCTGGTTCAGCGCCTCCAGCACGGTGGTGGGCGGCGGCGGCGCGTTATAGGTGGACGGGTCGGCCGGCGGCGGGCCGCCATCGGGAACCACCACCGGCTCATCGAGAGGCATGCCGCCGCGGGTCGAGCCGCCGCGCCGCAGAGGGGGCGGCGGTGGCGCCGCGCCGCCCGGAGGCGGTGGCATGTCGCTCAGGTCGACCGGCTCGCCGGCTGCCATCGCCGCCAGCACCTGCTCAAACGCCTGCCCACAATGGCCGCGCGGCGTCACCGAAGCGGTCCCACCACACACAACCGTGCCATCATACCCAGCAATGTCCGCGCGGCGCTACCGAAGCGGTCCCACCATACACACCCGTGCCATCATATCCAGCAACGTGGAGGTGAGACACACGGCACAGGATCACAAGCCGCAACACAGCCATGGGACACAAGGACATACGATCACACACCGTAACACAACCATGAGACACACGATCACACACCGTAATACACCCATGGGACACACTGTCACACACCGTAACACAGCCATGGGACACAGGGACACACGATCACACACCGCAACACAACCATGAGACACACGATCACACACCGTAACACAGCCATGGGACACGGACACACGATCATACACCGTAACACAGCCATGGGACACAGGGACAACGATCACACACCGCAACAAAGCCATGGGGCATAGGGACACACTGTCACACACCGTAGCACAGCCATGGGACACAGGGACACACGATCATACACCGTAACACAGCCATGGGACACATGATCACATACCGCAACAAAGCCACGTGACACAGGGACAAACGATCATACACCGTAACACAGCCATGGGACACAGGGACACATGATCACATACCGCAACAAAGCCATGGGACACAAGGACACACGATCACACATCGTAACACAACCATGAGACACAGGGACACACGATCACATACCGCAACAAAGCCATGGGACACAAGGGCACACGATTACATACCGCAACACAGCCCAGGGACACAGGGACACGATCACACACCGCAACACAGCCCAGGGACACGGGGACACACAATTATACACAGCAACACAGACATGGGACAAACGATCGCATACAGCAATACCGAAACGAGACACAGGCCACAATCACACATCGCAACGCAGACATGGGACACAGAGATCCACGACCACACACAGCAACACAGACATGGGAGTTGGGCCAACAAATCATACACAGCAATGCAGACATGGGACACAGGGACACATGATCACACAAACCTCGAACACAGGCCACACAATTACACACAACACGCAACAATGCCGAGATAGGACACAGGCCACACAACCACACACAGCAATACATACATGGGACACAGGCCACACAATCATACACAGCAACACGAACATGTGACACAGGGACACACGGTCAGACACCGTAACACAGAGATGCGACACATGCCAGACAATCGCACATCGGAACGCAGCTATGAGATACAGGGACACACGATCACACACAGCAACAAAGACATGGGACACAGGCCACACAATCATATACAGCAATGCAGACATGGCACACAAGCTACGCAATCACACGCGCGTGTTGGTAAGAGCGCAACAAACACCATGCAGGCACGAAGCTAAAGGGAATTAAAGGTGCATCTAATGTTATCTAATCTACTCAGATCATAAGTATCTGCAATGCATATAATGTTGGTCAGTGCAAAATGTACCTTCAAGGCAAAATGTTTGAGCTCAAATGAAAATGTTTTATCTGGTAAATGCTGCTCTACACCATAACTTTCACCTTTACACATTTGACACAGTGCTCTTGCAGATTAGTGTCGGCAGTGAAGCTGTGTGCAAGTGCAGCCAGCGATGCTAGTGTGCCGACAGGTCGGCCAGACGTTTTTGGAACTGACGATGAAATGCTGAACTGATGACCAGATGGTTGGTTATTTGGGCTTAGGGGCGCATCGACTGCGATGGTCATACAGCGCCCAGTGATGACCAGATGAAATGCTCCCGTACATATATGGCACTGGTCATCAATAGAGATATACAACACGATTAGGGGTGTCTCACAGATGACAGCTGAACACGCTTCAAAAGGTTCCCAGGTGTCCACAGAGAGAAGGACTCCATTAGCCGGTAGCACTGGCGAGTATTGAGTATCGTCAAGGTCAGACTTTGGGCACTGAGTACAGCCATTGCTGCCACGGCCGAGATCCGGATGGTTCACGTGACCCGGCCTCCAACCGCGCTACGGACCACGCCGATGACCTGCGGTGGCAGGGCCGTTGGCCGGGACCCACTCTGCGGCACGTACCTTGACAATGCGGACGTACTGCAGGGCAGCGTCGCGGTCGCCTGTCTTTTTGGCCAGCACGGCGGCGTGTTTGTACTGGTCACGCCTCCGTTCGACCTCGCCGGTGCGTGGGTGGACACCGCCGGCTGGTCCGGCCGTGGCCGACGGCTGCTCCGCTGCGGGGGACGGCTGCTCCGCCGCGGGGGACGACTCTTCCGCCGCGGGGGACGACTCTTCCGCCGCGGGGGACGGCTGCTCCGCGATAGACGGCGACTCTGTCGGACAGTGGGCGTATGTGGCGATCACGTGGCCAACATTGTTGGGCACGCCGCCGCTCGTGGTGAGTATTTTCAAACTGACGACCCAGACCACACGCGGTTCCTGAGGTAAAGAATCACAGCAGTAGATTCTTCAGCGCACAAAACCGAAACTCGTGGATATGTTCCCCGTGCCGCGTCATACAATCGCGAATAGAATTCACACTATAAATCTGAGCCATGTGATAAAAACGAAGTTAGACCTAGTTACGCATAGGCATAATATACAAAAGTACTTCTGCTAACGTATTAAGGAACTAATATGCTCTTTCACAACCATAAGACAAACACTAAATCCTACGTTTCCCATGTATCTACATGGCGAAACATGATGAAATATATTTTTATACCTCGCTATAACTCGTGCAGCTTTCCTGTTTGCAGCGACAAACATCTTGACTTTATATCACTAGCCTACATGAGTATAACATGCAGTATTGTTGGCGGTGGAGCTGCAAGTCAACTTTTACAGTTACATGATCAACTTGCCCCATGTGAATGCGTTAAAATGTAAAAAGGAACTTTCACCATTTCTTCGAATATTGCTCTCCAAGTGCAATAACTCAAATGCAATAACTAACTCAAACTCTAACCTAAGTAACTGTAACTCAACACTAACCCTAACCTAACCAATTAGTTGTCTGATACTCTCGATAAATCCCTTTCCCACTTAGATTAGGCAGAAAAAACGTTATGTCCACCACCCTTTAAGGTTGATTTCAGCAGTAAGCTATTGATGGTACAATCTGAGGTAGCATAAGGCACATGGTATATATCCAGTTCTCTTCTTAGAATACAAATCTGCATTCCCTTAAACTCTGCCCCAATGTGCAGCATGAATAGTCCCTTACCGACCTAGCATGATCACTGTCTGGAGAATCGAGATGCAGACTGATACGAGGTCAGCCGTGCTGGAGAGGGCTAATGTTGCCAAAATATAAACAAGTGGTAATTCGGAACATCGAAGCATCAATACATTCTGAGCAGCAACGAAAAACTTGACCAGGTCAGATGGGACAGGGAGCAGGTCAGATGGGACAGGGAGTGGGCCAAATGGGACAGGGAGCAGGTCAGATGGGACAGGGAGTGGGCCAAATGGAACAGGGAGTGGGTCAGATGGGGCAGGGAGCAGGTCAGATGGGACAGGGAGTGGGTCAGCTGAGATAGGTAGCAGGTCAGATTTGACAGGTTCCAGGTCAGATGGGACAGGGGGGACGAGTGGTCTAGGGGTAAGATGCTCGTCTCACAATCGAAAGGTTGTGGGTTCAAGTCTTACCTGTCGCTACTCTTCGCCCGCGACCAAGCGGCGTGAGAGATTGGCGACGCTACATGACTCAACGGTCGACGTGTCGTAAAACCAAATAACCAACCGATCAGATGGGACAGGTACCAGGTCAGAGGGGACAGGTTCCAGGTCAGATGAGACAGGGAGCAGGCCAGATGGGACAGGGAGCAGGTCAGATGATGGAACAGGGAGCAGGTCAGATGATGGGACAGGGAGCAGGTCAGATGATGGGACAGGGAGCAGGTCAGATGGAATATGGAGTGGGTCAGATGGGACAGGGAGCAGGTCAGATGGGACAGGGAGCAGGTCAGATGGGACAGGGAGCAGGTCAGATGGGACAGGGAGCAGGTCAGCTGGGACAGGGTCCGGCGTCAGCTGGGACAGGGTCCGGCGTCAGATGGGACGGACACAGAACAACTCACGGAACAGACCACGTGGGAATAACCAGAACCCGCTGGCTGACGCTTACACCACCGAGCGGCAGCCGACGGGTGGCACGGCCATCGCCACTCACCCTGCTCGCCAGCGGGGGCCGCGGCAGCAGGCGCAGGATCAGGAGTGGCGTGCGCCGCAGCCGCATACACCGGCGGCGGGATGTCCTCTTCATTGATGGCCCGACCGGCCTGCGCCTTCCGCACCATTCCTTCCAGCGTCTTCAAACCTCGGCCGAATCTGCCGGAGCGGCACAGTCGGCACTCGCACGGTCCCCAGTTCGAGCCCCGGGAGCAGCCCGCTTTGCAACACACACGGCTCGAATGAGACTGGTCTATGGTTAACATTGAAATGTAATACGGCGCGCAGGATGCCCCTGCACCTGTATGATGTGGCTGTACGAATGCAATGGGCCATGCGGTCAACAGAACTGGCTACCAACATCCGACTAGATGATCACAATCACCCTGCCCTGCCTACCAAAATCTAGCACCACCCTACGTAAACAGCAGAACTGCAGATTCATAAAGCATAGCATCCCAACCAAGGTGAGAGACCGAGGACTTATGCAACATATGGCAGGAGTGGTGTGCAACACAACACGATGGCAAGTAAACAACACGAAGTCTTTTGGTGTACTGTTACCCTCCAGTGGACTGACCAGTCGGTTAAATTGCATATACATGACATGCGAACACATGCCACCAGGTATGACCACGTCGGCCATATTCCGACACCACGACATCGCTCCAAGAAAACGCTCGCTGAATCTACCCCATTGTCTGACCCACTGCTGGGGACCTGAACCGGCCAGGATCATCCGGGCGGGCCCGCAACTGACCGGCGGGCGCGGCTGGACTGGCCCGCCTCCTTGGCATTGGCCTCGGCCACGCGGTACATCTGCAGACGCTCCAGTAGTGTGGCCACCATATCTCCGGCAGGGGCCACGGCCGGGCTAGGAGCCGGAGCCGGAGCCGGAGCCGGGGCCGAGACTGGGATCGGAGGCGCGACACGGGCCGGAGAGGGACCCTTGGAGACCGCAGACTCTGACTCTGTCATCGCCTCCAGCTCAGCCTGGAAGGTCAGAATACCAATGACATGCAATTCAGGTCGAAAGTTCACATGGAGCAAGATATATATATATATATATATATATATATATATATATATATATATATATATATATATATATATATATATATATATATATTTATATATATATTTAAATATATAACAAGTAGCGAGGAAAACTTTATTTCAAAGGTAGGAGACGGAGTACTTTCTATCTCGGAGCTGTAGTGCAATTTTGTGAACAAGTTTTTCTTTGTGTGCTACTTTTGACCTCATTTATCAATGTCATCCAAAGTCTTGAACATTCAAGTTCAGATCACAGGATGATGTGTGGTCAGAGGAAGGCACAGCTCCGATGAGCTCGGCCGATATTCAACTGGCGACTGGGGCGTGCCAATATGGTTAGAGGCTCGCTGGTGCTGAATATGAATGTCGGAATAGCAGTCTTCTGTTTGCCTCAGCGAGGGACAGACTGCTGGTAAACTGTGGCTATCCGTCTTGGTCTGCTATAATGACGGAAGGAACAGGACCACATTTTGATACCCTGGTCCCTATGGCGGGTCAAGTGTATTGATGGCTGAAGGGTATTTGTCCAAAACTAGAGCTTCTGGTTTATCGCAGAGCCGATATCGATGGAGCGGTCAAAAGGAACTGCAAGCGAGCTTCACCTTACATTTCGTAGAAGCTTAAACCTGTAATAATAAATGCGCGATCCTGCTTGAAATAAACAAGTACTTTGAAATCTACCACCATTTTGGTACAAAACTGCTTCGCACGTACATAAATTATTGGCTTTAAAAAAGTTTCACACATTTAAATTTATTTTTTATAATAATATGTTAGTAATATTCAATGAATTCCTGATTTGTATCGCTTCGAGGCATTAACTAAGCATTTTTTAAAGACGCGCCATTCCCGTCCAGTGGCGAGTCTAATAATTGGCGTGTATGTCGTTAATTCATGTCATATTGTGACATTTGCCCTTTTACGGTTTCCTGTCTGAGTGCATTGACGTCTATTTGATCGAGACCACACCTGGAGTACAAAAATGTCTTTGGCCACAATCTCTGAAGAAAATATCTTAGCTTCCACTCTGGTATTAACATGCGCGCCGGAGGGACTCTCACATAACGAAACCCGTAGGGCGGGGCGGGGGTGTCGCCACCCTAAGATCTCCGAAACTACTGAAGCTAGTGGCACACATTTTGGAGGTTAATTACGGCTGTGCTGAACTCGTTGCAGTATAGATTCCATGACCCCAGGTTCATGCATTCAGGGTCAAATGAGGCCGATATCAGCCTGCACACCGCGTCGTTGCACCACTGCGCCGACGAAACCTTTGTGACCTTAAACGCCGGGCGGCCGTTCGGTCGACTTTGCACTTCCGTAGTTCCTATATTTACAAACGGATTTAAATAATTATTGTTTAATATGACGCGCTCATCAATTAAAAATAAAACAAAGTCAGAGATGCCATTCCAATATTCCTATCTGTTTATGATACACCGAAAAAAGAAGGGAAACAGAAACAGAATGGGTGGGCGGACCCCCCCTCCGGTGCCCGTGTTAAGGAAACTGGCAGTCATCAGCTCCAAAGGACTTTTACTCCGTCTCCGGCAGGTTTATCGCATACAGGTAGACCCAGTTAGATCGAAGTGTACACACAAGTTGGACGCTGACGACTGAACGGACTTCAGGACTAGAGCTACCGACTCTTTGAGGCAAGTGGTCTAGCAGTAAAGTGCTTGATTCCCACCCGAAAGATTCGAGTCCCGCATACCGCTGTCCTCCGTGCACGGCTTCTTGGCGTGAGAGATTAACGAAGCAATTCACATCAATGATACATGAACAGCTTAAGAGGATTGGTGCCAACAGGAGTACATTAAACTTCAGAGTACAGGCGGATCATTCAAAGCTTCCACTGTTACATGTCAGTGAGGGGTGTAAATCGCTCTGAAGTTCATGCTCGATAGAAAGCCGAAACGCTTCCCCGAAGTAACCACGTACGAATGACCACCCAGAAGATCGCGGAGTGAGAATCACTGCACGAGTCCCAAAAAAGCGTCCATTATCACCAGCGAGCTGGGGACATGAAAATAAAACGTAACGCAGTCAACGGTGTATGACACCCAGGGCAGTTTGACATGCCCTCCCCACACAGCAGATGACGGTGCATGACACCCAGGGCAGTTTGACATGCCCTCCCCACACAGCAGATGGCGGTGTATGACCCCCAGGGCAGTTTGACATGCCCTCCCCACACAGCAGATGGCGGTGTATGACACCCAGGGCAGTTTGACATGCCCTCCCCACACAGCAGATGGCGGTGCATGACACCCAGGGCAGTTTGACATGCCCTCCCCACACAGCAGATGGCGGTGTATGACACCCAGGGCAGTTTGACATGCCCTCCCCACACAGCAGATGGCGGTGCATGACACCCAGGGCAGTTTGACATGCCCTCCCCACACAGCAGATGACGGTGCATGACACCCAGGGTAGTTTGACATGCCCTTCCCACACAGCAGATGGCGGTGTATGTCACCCAGGGAAGTTTGACATGCCCTCCCCACACAGCAGATGGCGGTGCATGACACCCAGGGCAGTTTGACATGCCCTTCCCACACAGCAGATGGCGGTGTATGTCACCCAGGGCAGTTTGACATGCCCTCCCCACACAGCAGATGGCAGTGCATGACACCCAGGGCAGTTTGACATGCCCTCCCCACACAGCAGATGACGGTGCATGACACCCAGGGTAGTTTGACATGCCCTTCCCACACAGCAGATGGCGGTGCATGACACCCAGGGCAGTTTGACATGCCCTCCCCACACAGCAGATGGCAGTGCATGACACCCAGGGCAGTTTGACATGCCCTCCCCACACAGCAGATGGCAGTGCATGACACCCAGGGCAGTTTGACATGCCCTCCCCACACAGCAGATGGCGGTGCATGACACCCAGGGCAGTTTGACATGCCCTCCCCACACAGCAGATGACGGTGCATGACACCCAGGGTAGTTTGACATGCCCTTCCCACACAGCAGATGGCGGTGTATGTCACCCAGGGAAGTTTGACATGCCCTCCCCACACAGCAGATGGCGGTGCATGACACCCAGGGCAGTTTGACATGCCCTTCCCACACAGCAGATGGCGGTGTATGTCACCCAGGGAAGTTTGACATGCCCTCCCCACACAGCAGATGGCAGTGCATGACACCCAGGGCAGTTTGACATGCCCTCCCCACACAGCAGATGACGGTGCATGACACCCAGGGCAGTTTGACATGCCCTCCCCACACAGCAGATGACGGTGCATGACACCCAGGGTAGTTTGGCCTGTCCTCCCCTCACAGAGGGTGGCGGTGTGTTAGGTGGATGTGCCCCAGCCGTAGGCGGCAGAGTGCGACATCGTCCCGCCTCGTCCTGCGGTAGGACGAGCCCCACTCTCCAAGTCATGGTTTCTTCACACTTAGCTAAGAATGTCTCAGCCATGCTACCATTTGTTGGCATGAGCCGTAACATGACACCCAGTAATATAACGGTAATATTACTTCGCAGGAAGCGGCAAAGACCGCATACACCGAGCTTGGACTGCTCGTTTCGCAACAACGTCCGCAGTCTCATTCACCACGATTCCCATGTGGCTCGGAATCCAACAGAGGACAGTAGCCTTCCCAGCTTGAGCAAGCGATCTGATATGTGATGAAACGTCCTGTATAATAAGATCAGATGTGCTAAGCTGTCTTAGTGCCCACATACCACTGGACAAAAATCGGATAAAATGGCATGCGATATATCATGCTCTACTTCAATAGAACTAAGCGTCTCAATAATGGCACCAAGCTCTGAAGTGTAGACCGTTGCATGGGGTGGGAAAGATAAAGATATTGAAAGAGGACCGGTAGCAAATGCACTGCCAACATGAATATCAGTCTTCGATCCATCTGTATATATCTGGACGTATCCGTAGAAAGAGGCTATGTGTTCTAGAGCACGTACGTCGCAATGGCAGACGGTCGTGTGCAGCACGCGCCTTCCTAACCAATGTAAGTGGGATATCTATTGTTGGAGGGTCACCTGCCAAGGCGGTATTTATGGAAGATCGATCGGCATAATCCCATCAATCGTATCCCATTGTCCTCAAGGAGCCTGAGTATCCAGACGCAAACGGGGTGCCATGCATAATGCGTCCTCGACGGAATGATGCAAGCAAGTGATGGGAGAACACGCGACAGGACCAAAGCAGTTGATTAGTTGTATAGAAAAGAACAATAACCAAAGACCGATCAGCGGCTGATCATTTTTAACATCCTATGGACTATTCTCTCGGATATACGTTCCCTAAAATAACTCATGTTCCATTGTTCTTCGTAATTATTTGTTTCTCACTGAAATTTCAATCGTCACCCTCCTTTTTGGAGTCTTGGAAGAACTTGGTTGTGGAAACACGCTGGAGTTGGTCTACCATGACGAAATATCGTCGCAATTAAGAATCAATTGCAAGGTGCTGAGGACGGGCCGTCGTCTTCATACTGTTATTATCATGGAACTCAGCAGGACATGGCAGTGCCATCAGTGCACGGCGTTGTTAGAAACGCTTCAACAGCGAAGGCAAGAAGCAGACTAAAAGGCTCTCATATAACCAGACAACCGACTCGCCGCTCGCCTCACGCTGCGCGCCCTATTCCGGCCGTTCCCGGCTGGAGGTGGCCGAGCGGCGGTATAGGGGCAAAAGACCGGGCGCGCCGCCCGCTGCCATGCATTTGGCTCTAGAATGAAATGTAGAATGAAAAGTTGTAGAAATATTTTGATAAAAGTAGTGCAAAATGATGCTGGGTTCACAATTAGCAGATTGAAATGGCGAAACACTTTGTACAATATTGTAATGGTGCTTTGGAGGTCTAATTTGTATCATCGTTTTGCAAACTTTGTGCGGTATTCGGCATGTGTACCCCATGGAATTAAGCACTAGCGAAGTAACGCTGGGAATGTAGTTGACATCATATGTGTACTGTGTGTGCATTCTGCATCCTAATCATGGGCGGATCCAGGAATTGTCATGAGGGAGTGGTATTTGTTTTGGGCGCCATTTCTTAGGAGGTGCACCTTGCGAAAATACCTGAAGGGGCGCCTTCGGCCGAAAATCCGTGTAGCGTGGGAGGGGGCGTACACTTGAGCACACTGAAGAGGTGCTTCTGGCTGAAAAATATGACGGGGAGCACTCCAGCCTTCCCGGAGGGACGCGGGTTCCAAATTTAATGGGGACATGTCCCTGAATTCGCCGACCATCCGCATTGCGCATTGTATATTGCGCAACCAGGCATTCCGACGCGGCTCGTCGTAGCGGCGTGGGACAACAAATGCAATTTCAATTTGAAGAAATAGTCCAATACTGAATACAATCAACATACAACAACTGATACATACACACGTTCTTAAGGTCTCGAAGCACTACGTTCGCGTTGGGCCCGAAAAAGGTAATTCGGGTCACATTCTTCTTTTTAAATGACAGCGTACTCGTTTGGGCTTTGCCCCCAACAACACAGGTATTTCAGACACTTACCAGGAGATCAGGGTCATTTTCGTCTACGTCTGATATTTGATCATCGTCCCGAAGACTGGCCGCCGTCATGGCGTCCAGATCCTCCGTGGTAACGCGTGGCTCTGTCGAAGTGACAGCAGTTAGATCAGCACAGGTCAGCTCAAGTCAAAAGAGTCATGCGAGGACACCACCCAGACCATTCCTAAGGACATATCTATCCTGACACTTCGATGAAGTTGGCTCTTCTGACACTCCTGAGAGGACAGCTCGCTTCTAACGTTCCTATTCTAAGGGCGCTCTTGACACTCCTGACAGGATAGGATCTTTTTATTGAGAAATTTAATCAAATTCTTGTTGGGCTGGTTTTATGGACCAGGGTTCTATTGCTCAGCAGAGTTTGTTGCGGGAACCCTAGACCCACCACCCGATCCATTAATTATAGTTCAACAGCAGAATTTCGACCGAGAATGTAATGTGCCGTCAATGCACCGACACGGCCGCCCAAGTACCTCGTCCCCGGCCTTATCGGGCCAGATGCCAACTGAATCTCCCAACAGGCGGCTAAATGCGAGCGTGCGAAGCGACTCGAGCCCTGTCCTGCCAGGACCGATAAACCAATCTGGGACAGCGTTCTAACTCGGTAAATCAGTTGATTTACCGAGGCGGCATCACAGGACTATTTTGATCATTTTCAGGCGGCGGTCTGCCACGGTTTCACACTGGACTCTATTGCAGTGTTAAAATAATGACTTCTCGTTAGGTGTGCGATGTCGAAACAAGTACAGTGGGATGCCGAAATCGCTATGTAAATAATGCTGTTTAAAATATGTAGGTCCTTAAAACCCAGTTTTGGGACAATTGCATAGTACCATATAACTATCCATTTTGCGTGTTTTGAGAGGTAACTAATTTGGAGATATCGATATCAATGCTACCGATGCAAATACCTATGCTATAAACTGGTATTGTATAACATAGCACATCATGGGCAATCCCTTTACCTGGAATTGCACTACGGGATATTCGTTATCACGATTCCTGATCCGTTATGATTAGAATAAGCATCATACATATAAACGGGCTACTGTTAGAAGCGAGGCATGATGACTTCACAAGCACACACCAAGAAGCACGATGTCGATAATTATTTGGGAAGGATGTCGACTCAGTGTTCGATAAGTTGTATATTCCACCCTATTTCACGATTAATTTATCACTGCTCTATTGACAGCCCTGTCAAGACAACCCACTCCTGACATTCTGAGGGGCAAGGTGCCATTCTCCCAATCGAAATGTTGTGGGTTCGGGCCCACCTGTCGCTACTCTTCTCCGCGACCAACCGGCGTGAGAGATGACACATCATTGGCGACGCCATATGATCGAAACAATCACCACCAGCTGACATTTGTAAGCACAGACTGCACGTGTGAACTGACTTGCGCGGGCTGGCCGCTGCTGGACGTCAGCGCCGGCCAGCAGCTGCGCCAGCTCGTCCTCCAGAGCGGCGTCCGACGCGTCCATGTGCAGGTCAGCACCGGACCCGGCCAGGTCGGCGCCACCCACGCTCATCAGACCGTACTGTCGGCAGGCACTCATCAGACTAATACTGGTAGGCACTCATCAGACCGTACTGGCAGCAGGCACTCGTCAGACTACTGCCGGTAGGCACTCATCAGACCATACTGGTGGCAGGCACTCATCATACTACTGCCGGTAGACACTCATCAGACCGTACTGGCGGCAGGCACTCATCAGACCGTACTTCCGGTAGGCACTCATCAGACCATACTGGCAGCAGGCACTCATCAGACCATACTGGCAGCAGGCACTGATCAGACCATACTGTCGGCAGGCACTCATCAGACCGTACTGGCGGCAGGCACTCATACCGTACTGGCGGCAGGCACTCATCCCGTACTGGCGGCAGGCACTCATCAGACCATACTGGTGACAGGTACTCATAAAACTGCACTGGTGGCAGACACTCATCAGACCATGCTGGGGACAGGTACTCATCAGACCGTACTGTTCGCAGGCACTCATCAGACCATACTGGAGGCTGGCACTCATCAGACTGTACTGGTGGCTGGCACTCATCTTATAGTACTGGTGGCAGGTACTCATCAAACTGTACTGGTGGAAGGTACTCATCATATCATACTGGTGGTAGGCACTCATCAGACCGTACTGACAGCAGGCACTCATCATACCGTACTAGTGGCAAGGCACTCATCAGACCATACTGGCAGCAGGCACTCATCATACCATACTGGGAGCAGACACTCATCATACCATACTGGCAGCAGACACTCACCAGACTATACTGGCAGGAGGCACTCATAAGACAGCACTGCCACAAGACACCCTGTACCATGGGTGTCATTTTGCATTCTTTTGAAGGGAGCTTCTCCCCCCCCTCCCTCCAATGCTGGTTTGGACCCAATAATTTCAATATTTAGCATGGGCCCATATGGGTGGCCCTTTTGGTCCCCCCATAGCTGGCATGCATTGGCTTCAATTATTTTCAGAAAGTATTGAAGTGATTGGCCTACTGAACAGGGCAATAACATGCCCCTGGTTGGTAGGCCATGTTGTGATAAGATGTTCAAAAGACTGTACTGCTGGGTGAAAATACTTTACTCCATGTAGTACATTTGAATGCAGACATAATAGGCAATACAAATACCTACCTGAGAAAGATCTCCCCTGTCATTCTTTGCTTTTTTTCTGCCAGCCATTTCCTGCAATGAGCAGCACACCTTAAGAGCTATGAATAAGGTCTGGCTAGTGAGCCAAAAACATTCAACAAAGCAGACACAGTTCCAAAAATTTTCAACAATGTATTAACAATGTTCCAAAAACAAAGTATGTATGAAAATATGCATCTTGCTTGTCTCGATATTTCTGATGCATGCCTACCATGAGAAACATTCCAGATTCATTCATGGTTCTCCCCTTGTTCCAAAAGGACATGTTTCTCCTGCTAGGGGGACTTGGGGAGGACTGGTTGAGGCTACCATGGGAGCAAAGGATGAACCACTAGCTAAGAGGGAAAGCTTCTGTTGGTGGAGTGATAGTTTTTATTTGCATAGTTTAAAAGTTAGTTATTAAGTATAATTGTGACTAAATCTAAATGAATAACATAACATCAGTAGGTCATAGATGATCCAGTATCAGTAGTCTGTATATGATTCAGTATCAGTGGGCCATATATGATCCAGTATTAGCAGGCAGTCCAACATCAGTCAGCAATACACAATCCAAATTCAGTACATGAGGTTTGGTTATACCAGATTTTCTGTAAATTTAGTTATTTAGCATCAGATACAGCCAAGATCATGCAGGTGTCTGGCCTCTGTAACATAAGAAATCTACTAGACCAAAATAAGAAACTTTGGGATTTGCACCATACCAAACCAGATATTTTCAGCATACTTCACACACTGAAACTCAATAAAATGAAACAATTTGGGGGCATGATCTCTTTAGAAAATCCTTGCCACTACACTTGTGTTATTATTATTTATAGTGAATGCAGGATAAGTTGAAGAAGTATGCATATCTGATGATTCACTAACCTGCTAAGCCTATTATGCATAAGACTACCTTGACCTCATTTTTTTCTGAGGAAAAGGATGTGAGTAACTTATCACATGTTTGTACTAAACTGCAATAACAAAACGTGTCAATCACACATTTATTGAGGTGATTAAAGTCACATGACTACTTCTTTCCATAGCAAATACTTTTCGGTTGGCAAGCAAATTAATACCAAAGAGAGGGCTTTGAGGGGGATGATGTATAATGATGAATACTTAACAATTTCAACAACGAAAGACAGCATAATATTTCACGAATAAAAAATAAACAATATTTATTTTTCAAAAAATAGCCTAAAAAATAAACATAAAAGCAAAAATAAAAAACTTAACCTGGACTCATCATATTTATCGTATACAGAGACCAAAAATGTGATTAGCATGCCTTGTGAATGACCATACACTGCAATAGCAATGAAATTCATGTTAATTAGATGAGTTTGATGCTTGTTTCTTGGTGAAGAGAATACTAATTGATATATAACCATGCATAGATAGACCTGAAGTGCCTATGCATCAAAAAGTACCTGCTTTCCCCAGAAATGAACATAAAATTTGCTTCAACCACATTAGAAAATACCAAAAACATTTGACCACAAACTGGAAGATTACGTTCCACTTAGGCTCCTGTAAATCTTGGTTAATTTGCACTTTTAGATAATGGTTTGCTTCTTTGAACTTCTTTTTGCAATGCAATGCTTACAAATGTGGTTAACATGTGACCACTCATTTCTTCTGCAAATGCATACTTTTCAGTTGTCAGGCAAAAAATACCAAAAAGTGGCCTGGGTTGGGTGGTAACAAAGCATACAAATAGCACTAAAAAGAAGAAATGTAACCTAACCTAATCTTCCATGTCAGGAGCAAGCTTTTTTATTTAAATGTTCAAACAATGTTTTCCAGTGTCAAATAAAGAACCTAGGCTAACCTAAGCTAGCCTGATCTGTTGTTGAATAAAAAATCATATTACTTTTTTAAAACGAAGATTAAAAGGGGAAAATCTGTCCAACTTAAAATAAACACCTAAAGTTTTGTAACTTACTTAACCCCCTTGTTTGATCCACAGGGATACAATGAGTGCAAAATGTGTCCATGAGTACATTAAAGTGTAATAATACCTGTATATCTAGATAGGTCTAGTTAAATATCTAACTAGCAAGTACCCTATTTGTCATGCATAAATACCCAGGTACCTTTTTCAATGACAACTTCGATGAAAACAAGGCGGTGTGCAAAGAACATGCGAAACTTCATTGGAGATCGTCCAGGAAATATAAATCTCAGTCGGCATGCTCTACATTGTGTATTCAGCCCATGCCATGTAGATTGTTGGTGTAGTTGGTTAGGGCATCTGCTTTCCATACAGATGGTAGTGGGTTCGAATCTTGGCACAGATACATTTTTAACCAGATCACACAGTCATTAGCAGTCAGGGTCATTGATTAATGTTGCACTTTAGATTACTTTACACTATCATATGAGTTGCTTGATGTAATATTTGTCCATGAGAGTAAAGAGGGAAATACTCAATTAAAGCCTACTAATGCAATGAAGGTCCAATTGTACCATTTACAATCGTCATCGTGGAACTTTGTCTCTGGAAAGGTGCTTCTGGCTGAACAATTGGAGGGGGCATTTGGGCACACTGAAGGTCAGACTTCTCTCAATGCGCAACTCTGGCCGAAAACCTGAGGGGACACTGGGGACACATGCCCCCAGCGCCCCTTGTATCCGCCCATGTCCCAGAAACAATTGAAAGGGATTCTGATGAACTGGAGCCACTGAGATGGTTACATGACAGCTTCACGCTGCCCAGCGGTAAGACCTCTCACTTTCTGCAGGAATTCAACTTTTTGTATCTTCGAACCAAAGTGGTCACACACCTACCTCACAGCAAGGGTTTGTAACCCCATGAAACATTGCATCCATATCCAGTTCAAGTTGTTTATTTCAACAGCCTGGTTCAGTATGCACCACATTCCATTACATTTTGAGTGCAAGCAATGCTACCGTAGGAAGTGCAGAAGATCCCTGGTCAACATGCCTCTCACAAAACATTCACTGGGGGGATTCGGCCACCTAAGATCTGAAACTAGAAGCACACAATTTGGAGGAAATACAGCTGTAGTGAACTTGCTGCAGCATTAATTTCATGACCCCAGGTCAATGTCGTCCAGGTCAAATGAGGTCACAATCGGCCTCCACTCCACCCCAGCCGGCACTGCCCATACATACAGAAAGTATGCATGTTCCCCTATACCCCTGCAAAGGAATAAAAAGTAAATCATGGTAATTAGCATGGAATGATCTCTCACAACACACAGAATGGAGCAGCATGCTTTCCTTTTGTTAAATTTGCATCTCAAGGCACTTTTTGAATTCCTGGAATTTCTGCTCCCAATACAATGTCAATGTGTATGAATCTGGTTAGCATAATGCAACCACTCATTTCCTCTGTGAATGCATAGTTTTCAGTTGGGAAACAAAATAACAACAAAAAAGGTTTGGGAGTTGGGTAATATAGAATAAAAAGTAGCATTCACAATCAAGCAAAAAAAAAGAAGAAATTCCTTGGTAAATATTTGATAAAAGGTGTTTCCAGAATTTTTCCAATTTTCATTTGGAATACTATGATGGGTATATATCAAGATCAAGGTAAAATGTGATTTTTGGGACTTTTTTTTTGTAATATAGGGTATTTGAACATGGAAATGATGATGTGACTACTCATTTTCTCTGGAAATGATTACTTTTCAGTTGGCAAAGAACTACACTATCAAAATCTTCACTCTACAAATATAGCATATTGCATATACTGGTTTTCCAGTTAGGTGAGGTGAGGTGAGGTGAGGTTAGATTATATGGTAAATTTTTCTTAAATGGTGTTTTAGAAAATTTTGGTTTTTTTCTCGGAATACCATGTTTATGAACGTGATTCGGAGGATGCGATCACTCGTTTTCTCCGTAAATGCCTACTTTTAAATTTGAACGATGACGTCATAGTCACGCCGGTACGGTATGATGACGTCATAGGGATGGGACTGAGGCTTCGATTGGCTAACGCCACAAACGTTCACATACCTTAATGAGATGGTCCCAGCTTTATCTAACTACAGATTAATAAAACACACAACTTGCCACAGTTCCAGGCAGGTTCCGTCGAGAAAAGTTCCTTTGTAGTCGCTTGTGACGAACCCACGCTTCTTCTTCTCCTTCCTTCTGGCGACACGAAACGTCTCGGTGCACTCCCACTGATGCCTACTCTCCTGCAACCTGCAGGCCTTGGAACACTTAGAGCAGACAACTCTGGCGGGAAGAACTCCGTGGCATCTAAGGAAGTCTAAGCTCGCTTGGTTGTCCTTATAGCAAAGTTTGATTATATCATATGGCACTGGATCACAACCTACACACACCGAAGCCATTTTCAAACTGTTGACCTCAAAGTGACCCCTGTGACCCCGGTCTCGTCTATCCTCATGACTTCCAACAAATAGTATGATAATTCATAATTAAATAGGAAAATGTAAGGTATTTCTGTCTTAAAGGGTGTTTTTGGAATTTTCGGATTTTTGTCCCGGAATATTATGTTTATTCACGTGATTCGGAAGATGCGATCATTCGTTTTCTCCGTGAATGCTTACGTCTCGGTTAATCTTAGCGATAATAACTATAATGCGCCATATATGCCACACCGCTGTTGTTTGTTGCATAATTTTATCCATCCCTCACCTGGCACTTCTCAGACGTGATTAAACGGACATTCAACACTTCATGCAGTTGATTCAACACTTTTTCACGTCGAAAATGCTTAATTTCCGCCTCTTTGCCACATAGATGACACCACCATTATTTCACTGCAACGCTGGAAAAAAACTAAGCAGAGCACGGCTTCCGGGCGTGATGTACGGATGACGTCACGATAAATATTACGCTTGTTTTGAAATTATAATATATAAATTTATATTAGTTTAGATAAGAGTAGATTGTATTACGTTAGGTTAGGTTAGGTTAGGTTTTCCTATTTAATTATTAATTATCATACTGCTTGTTGGAAGTCCTGAGGAAAGACGACAAGACCAAGCAGAAGCACACTCTTTTAAATATCACTTCGCGGTCCGTCACGATAAACATTACGCTTGTGTTTTTAAATTAAAATATATGAGTTTATATTAGTTTAGATAAGAGTAGATTGTATTGTTAGGTTAGGTTAGGCTAGGTTAGATTTTCCTATTTAATTATGAATTATCATACTATTTGTTTGAAGTCGTGAGGATAGACGAGACTGGGGTCACAGGGGTCACTGAGGTCAACAGTTCGAAAATGGCTTCGGTGTGTGTAGGTTGTGATCCAGTGCCATATGATATAATCAAACTTTGCTATAAGGACAACCAAGCGAGACTTCCTTAGACGCCACGGAGTTCTTCCTGCCGGAGTTGTCTGCTCTAAGTGTTCCAAGGCCTGCAGGTTGCAGGCCTTGGAACACTTTTCGTGAGACTTTTTTCGTGAGACAAACACTTTTCACCGAGACGTTTCGTGTCGCCAGAAGGAAGGAGAAGAAGAGGTGTTGGTTCATCACAAGCAACTACAAAGGAACTTTTCTCGACGGAACCCGCCTGGAACCGTGGCAAGTTGTGTTTTATTAATCTGTGGTTAGATAAAGCCGGGACCATCTCATTAAGGTATGTGAACGTTTGTAGCGTTAGCCAATCGAAGCCTCAGTCCCATGCCTATGACGTCATCATACCATACCGACGTGACTATGACGTCATCGTTCAAATTGAAAAGTAAGCATTTACGGAGAAAACGAGTGATCGCATCTTCCGAATCACGTTCATAAACATGATATTCCGGGACAAGAATCCGAAAAACACCCTTTAAGACAGAAATACCGATTATATTATATTATGCTATGATACATTTTATATATTATGCTACATTATCTTAGTCTAGGTTAGGTTATTTTATTTATTCCATGATTTATTTATTTAGTAGTCTGTAGACAAACCTCGAAGCATCGGGGCTATAAGTCGCAGACCTGTGCCTATGACGTCATCAGTTGTATTGACCGCCGTTGACTTAAAAGTAATTATTTGCTGTGAAAATGAGTGACCGCATCGTCTTCATCATGTCAGAAAGCATACCATTAGAAGAAAAAAATCCCCAAAATCACATTTTACCTTGATCTTGATATTTAGCCCATGATGAACTGATAAATGTGATAAATTATCACACACAAAAACAGCAGTGCTGCATGGATGGTGCAATATATATATTATAGCTATGATAAACAGAGAGATCAAGATAAGCAGTTACCCAGAAATGAGTGGAGTTCAGAAAACAAATCTTCTGAATCACGTTCATAAACATCATTCCGAAAGAATATTCCAAGTGATTAAAACACCTTTTACCAAACATTTACCACGAATCAAATAGAAAAGTAACCTAACCTAGCCTAACCTGTTTTTGAAGGAAAAAAATATTTTTGGTGGAAAATTTAACAAGTGCAAATTTTCCAACTCAAAACAAAAGTTGAACCTAACCTAACCAAACCTAACTCCTTTGTTTGTTTCATGGGGGTAAAATGTGTGTAAAACTTGCCTCGCAGATACCCTAAAGTGCAATAATACCTGCATTCCTTTCACTGTTGGCTTCGGTACAAGGCTACACAAAAAAAAAATACTTTACACTCCACCCTCAGCTCGGAGCGAGTACCCAGGTAAGTATGTACCCATCTAACCACCCGACATGAACACTAATTCGCTCCTCGACTGCTTACATAGATACGCCCCCGAAGCCCTTAGACATACGGCACAATACCTACCTACCTACTTTGATATCCGTGCTCAAGGGCCGTGCTCCACGCAAACAACGCAAGTTCCTGTTTGCGGCATTGCACGGCTAACAATGCGTTCAAAGTTGCTAATGTTCATGACGTCATAGACAAAATACTTCGTATCGATTGGTTGACAGCGAGACGTCAGAACATACAAAATTTTCCGGCCTTCGAGGGCATATAAACCCTGAAACCGCAGCGTCCCCGGAACCGAACGAGCGTCTCGGGGCCCCCACGAAGTTGGTTTGGTAGCGGGCTTGAAGGCTCCCCTTCACCATTGGTTTACATGCAATTTTACCGTTTTTCTCTACGCTCTCTTGCATGTTTTATGGCAATATAGATCACTTTGACTTATACCAATTGAAAGACCTATTCTTCAGCTTCAGCAAAATGTATCCTAAATGACCCAGTAACAATCTTCCTGCCTAACAATGTGCCGTTTCCGGCAGGCTGACCACCAAATGCCTCCAAAATAAAGGGATTTTTCCCGATATTGGTAGGCTCCCTCTACCGTCCGTTTTAGCTGGTCAAGTTGTCACCCCCGTTCAAGAGCGAAAGAAAGGACAGACAGAGGGAGGGGGGGGGAGCTAAGTGCGCCTTAGCTTCTTCCCCTCAGTGGCAGGAGAGTTTCCGAAACGTAACCACAGAAGACCGCCTGAAATGATCTGACCGCCCCTAGACCGCACCAGGAGGCTCTCTGTCGTCATAGGAGGTCCCATAGCCGCTACAGGAAACCAATAGCTGCCACAAGAGGCAGGGACGGATCCAGGAATTGTCATCTTGGGGAGGGGACACGTGTTTGGAGTGGCGCCACCGCGAAAGTAGCTTGAGGGGTGCCTTTCATGCCGAGAGGCGCCTGTGGCTGAAAAATTCGAGTGTGTTGGGGTGCACTCGAGCCTTCGCGGAGGCACGCATTTTCCTAGTCGAAGGGACGCCACCTTTTATGGGGGGGGGGCGCATGCCCCAACTTCCCTCCCTGGATCCGCCACCGACAGGAGGCACCATATAGCCCACGTAATATATATATTTGTATATATATATATATATATATACATATATATACATACATATATATATATATATATATATATATATATATATATATATATATACATATATATATATATATATATATATATATATATATATATATATATATATATATATATATATATATATATATATATATATATATATATATATATTATGTACTGAACTGGGGCGGCAAGGGAACACACACGCCAGCAG
Source organism: Ashinkailepas kermadecensis (assembly GCA_034440615.1). Lineage (NCBI taxonomy): Eukaryota > Metazoa > Arthropoda > Thecostraca > Neolepadidae > Ashinkailepas > Ashinkailepas kermadecensis. The sequence continues at coordinate 108,471 of JAOTOM010004425.1, forward strand.
GTAAGACTACCACTGATGGTGGCCTCAGCTGAGATACCCCTCGGGCAAATGACGTCGCAGGAGCCGACGGGACGGCTTCGGGAACGGATACAGCAACGGCATCACTCGCGACCTGATCTGGTCATTATGTGAATGACCTATCGGCGGTCCGCGAACTTGACCGTGCACGCCTGACCCGTTGTCTGCACGATGGTCGCTGGCAGCCGGCGGCTGTGGAAGGCTGACGTCTTCCTATTTATATATTTATTTATTTATTTCACGATACATGCCCTCCACGTGCATTGGCTATTATGGACAGTCCTCTGCAATTTGTTTTGAAAATCACATTTTAAAATCATATTTAGGCAATCCAACATCCGTAGGTTTTAAGTAATCCAATATTAGTGCGTTTAAGTGATTCCACATCGGTAGGTGTTAGGCCGTCGAACATCAGTAGGCTAGGTTAGGTTGCATTAATATTTATTGATAATTGTATGTTATTTTTCATTATATACCACCACACCCAAAACCTTTTCCCACACTTCCCATATGTTGTTGAGGTGGGATAGCAGGTATATGTAGTCAATTTTCTTCTTCCTTTTTTAAAAGTTATTTCAATGTTTTTGATATTATTTTCTTGGACTGATTTCTTAGATAGAAGTACTTGAACTTAAAGTGCTTATATCCTTGGAAGTTTTCATTTTCCAAAGGAACAATCAGAAATCACCAGAAAAACAACATTGTGATAAAAAAAATGGCCCAGAGGCTTCTTATGCATGTTTGCCATTTTAATTATGAATATTGGGGTTTTAGGGTGCGTCAACCCCATTGGGTTATATTTCACCCATAACAAGGTTGTCTAAGCACGCGTCATACTCACAAACGAATGTAAAACATCGGTAGCTATTAAGGCGCTTGATATAAGATCTGGGGAAACAAATAATCAGTTAGGCAGGTGCATGTATTACCGATTACGTCAAATCCCATCTCCGCAAGGAAGCACAAAACTGCTCCATTGTGTATAAATCGGGAATAATCTCCCAATAAGTCCTTCAACCTCAGAGCATTCGCATCATATCCGAAGTGGCGCATACGTTCTTCTGTGTATGCTTGGCACGCCACCAGCACATGGTGCACAGTCAGTGCGGCATTACACCTAACACATTTCGGCCTGTCGTCCCCGCACAATAAATACCTATGTGTTGCTAGAGTGTGACCAATTCTGAGACGACAGATGGCTAAATCGTCCCTTCTAGTTTAGCTGAAGGACGTTGGCCACGGAGCTAACTATGGTTTGATTTCCTTTAATTGGTTGAACTCCACTTGGTCCCATTTGCCCTGCCACTGTCTGAGAATAAGTGATGAGATAATTGGGTAGTAGTCACTGGCAAGAAGTGGGAGAACGCGACTCCTTGGCGCTTGTGCTGCACGCCTTGCAGCCCTGTCGGCCAGCTCGTTACCACGGATTTCGACATGTGCTGGAATCCAGCAAAGTATGACCTGTTTTCCCATGCGATGCAGAGAAGTAAGGTGCGATAAAATGTCTCGTACGATGATATGTTGCTGGTTAAAACTGCGCAACGCCACAAGACTGCTCAGAGAATCAGTCAAAATAACATGTAAAATATCGTCGTCAACCTCGATGTATGCAAGAGTTTTGCTGATGGCCATCAACTCCGCAGTGAAGACCGTGGCGTGTGGCGGCATTTTACACAAATCCTATAATTGTTGATGGAAAGAATCAACCTAAATATAGGCATCACCACTTGTTATCTCATGATAACCTCTCCTTTATACTAAGTTTGAGACATATACTTAAAATACACAGGTCAGGACATCGAGCAATCGTGCTCCAATCACTTAAGCAAAACCCATATAATGCCATTCCAAAAGGCTTGATACTTTTTGTTAATAAAGTTGAACATGTGTTCCTATGACAAGAACTATGCTATTTTTTCAACAAAAATGATTATGCTTGTATTCCAGACTAAGTTTTGATGATAGAACAGATATAGTGGGCTGGATCCAGCGCACTATATAGCAGAAAAAAACTTGTTCCACTGTAAATGTATCTAATGGATACATTTGTCACCTGATATCATTCTTTGTCCATTCTGTAAAAAATGTACCTCATGAATGCACCATTTCAGTCAGCAGATCTGACCCAAATCATCTATTTCTCATACCTTTGACCCAAACTTAGTGTAGCTACAACTTAGTGGTAAATGCTTGACATGAGGGTCTTATCGTGATTGTTATTTCGGTGTACAAAGAACATATTTTTTACCAACAAGCACACAAATTCGTTGAAAAGCAAAATAATACCAAAAATAAGGGCTTTAAATTGGTTCATATACAATAACTAATTATTTAAAGCTTTAGAAATTGCAAGGTAACCTAGCATAAAATTAGCTAGCCTAATCTATTTTCTCAGAGAAAAGTATCAAAATCTTGACATACAAGGATATAGCCTAACCAGGCCTATCCATCTTTTTCTTTGGTGGAGGAAAAACATTGTCAACATGCAAATGAAGCAGGGAAAACACAACAAAGTAATCTTGCAAATGATGTAAACATCAATAATAATATAAAAAAATCTGGATTACCCAGGGTTTTGGCTGGTGGGAATATTATGGCAGGAATAGCTGATGGTAGGAGACATTTGCTTTGCTGCAAAGAGGCAGGGTTGAGCAGATCTTTCTTTAGGTTTCTTGTCTGATCAATTTCTTTGAAATGCTTGGAGTATACTCTTGGTTCCCCAACATTTAAGAACTTAGACGTGTTTTATTGTATGCTAAGAGATTTTGCTAAGGCAGAATCCTGATAAGAATGGTGTAACCAGATTTCTTCTTTATTAAAGTTGCCTGCCCAGTGCCACCTCTGTGCTCTGGCACTGTACAGTAAGGCATGACACCTGAAACAGAGATGTGTTACATTCAAACATAATATCTAGATGCTGAATTCATACAACAGGAAATCAGACTGCAACTCATGGAAAGTTTCAGGAAGGCATTCATAGCATGATTGCATTGTACATAAACATTCAATTATACATGTATCGTCAATAATCCATGCAAAATTAATCAAAGAATAATGCACCGTGCCCTTAGTCTAGCTGGCCTAGAAAAAGCTATGTTTTCAATGACTGTTGTATGTCAATGTAGATATGTACATGTTTGGAAAAATACGCTGCTCGTGGATTTTTGGAATCCAGAACACTACCCTCTTCAGAAAATTGTTTCTTGTTTTCTCATCTGGAGGTTGAATCTCCTAAGTTACCTCCTAAGTTTGACAATGAGCTGCTGTGATCAAGTAAAAGTGCTCAAAATTCACCGAGAGGGGGTGCAGATTGAGTTACGATGCATAAGGTTTTAAAGAAAATATTCTCCATACTGGATGACAAAATATTCCTCTCAACATGCAAGATTACAATGCACAAATTCAACCTTGCCAATGCATGATAAAAATATGTGTCGTAACAAACGTTCAATGGAAAGAACAGGACAATATTAATAACTCAGTCAGCGGCAAGGCGTCAGCGGAAGATAAATATACTTGCTTGTAGAGGAAGCAAAATAAAAGTAATCATTGCGTATGATTTGAAAAAAGTATTCTGCAAACCATATTGATACCATATTAAAAAAAACCTTCGGGTGACGTCATGCGGGCTTGAAGGAAAACTTCGATCTACCTTCTAGTAAAGGTATCTTGGTCTCGTCCACGCAGACGTGTCTGATGGCTTCAGGTGGCGCCGCAGGTTTTCGTCAAACATGCCGAACACCTCACGAAACAGGCAGAATTTGTCGGCTTCACGTCTGACGGGTCGGCTTGTGATATCGTCAAACCGAAGGCAACGCAGGAGCTTCATGTAGCGGCGGTGGCTCATTGTGGCTGAGAAGGGCGCAGGTGCAAACACACCCTGAAATAGGTCCTCAGCTGTGCTATTTGCACCCACGCAGCCCCGCAGCAGAGAGAGGCCGACAAAAGCCATCAGTTCTGAGCGTGTCACTGGAGCGTACGTCTGGAGGTGACAATGAGTCCGGATTTTGTGTGGTCCTCTCATACTTTGCCGTCTCCTCCAGCAGTTTTTCGTTGGTATGTTTTAGAGTCAGGTCGATCACGCCGTCTTGCAAAAAAAAATGAATGCTGCCATATCCGATGATACGGTCCTCGCCTCCCCGATGAGACCTGGCCTCTGGCGCGTCAGGTTCACGTCCAGCCTCCTGGAGCGCTGGGCAGGCGGCTGCAGCGACCACTCAGCCACTGTGTTGTTGCGGCGGTCACGCACGCAGAAGGCCAAGGGCGTCGCCACCGGGGGGGCAGGGGGGCAGTCGCCCCCCCCCCCTGTCGTGAGACTGGGGGGGGCGCCGCCGCCCCCTGAAATTTGAGGAGGCCCTATCCGGAAATGCACAGGAAAAAAGTGAGCAAGAAGGCCGACGAGACATGAGAGGAGGCCTCCAAGACGTGAGAGGAGGCCCCTAATTCGAAGAAGGAGTCACCTAGGAGAAGATAGCAGGCCCCAGAAATCAAGAGAGTGCCAACAATTGGCACGGAGGCCCCAGGAATGCAAAGGAGGCCCCCAGGATTGAAAAGGAGGCCCCCGTGATTACAAAGGAGGCCCCCATGATTGTAAAGGAGACCCACAGGATTGCAAAGGAGGCCTCCAGGATTGCAAAGGAGGCCCCCAGGATTGCAAAGGAGGCCCCCGTGATTACGAAGGAGGCCCCCAGGATTGCAAAGGAGACCCCCAGGATTGCAAAGGAGGCCCCCAGGATTGCAAAGGAGGCCTCCAGAATTGCAAAGGAGGCCTCCAGGATTACAAAGGAGGCCCCTAGGATTGCAAAGGAGGCCCCCAGGATTGCAAAGGTGTCCAGGATCGCAAAGGAGGCCCTCAGGATTGCAAAAGAGGCCCCATGATTGCAAAGTAGACCCCAGGATTGCGAAGGATGCCTCCAGGCTAGCGAAGGATGCCTCCAGGCTAGCGAAGGAGGCCCCCAGGATTGCAAAGGAGGCCCCATGATTGCAAAGGAGGCTCCCAGGATTGCGATGGAGGCCCCCAGGATTGCAAAGGAGGCTCCAGGATTGCAAAGGAGGCCCCCAGGATTGCAAAGGAGGCCCCCAGGTTTGCGAAGGAGGCCCCCAGGATTACAAAGGAGTCCCCCAGGATTGCAAAGGCCCACAGGATTACAAAGGAGGCCCCCAGGATTGCAAAGGAGGCCCCCAGGATTGCAAAGGACTCCAGGATTGCAAAGGAGGCCCCCATGATTACAAAGGAGGCCCCAGGATTCCAAAGGAGACCCCCAGGATTGCGAAGGATGCCTCCAGGCTAGCGAAGGAGGCCCCCCAGGATTGCAATGGAGGCCCCCGGGATTGCAAAGGAGGCCCCCAGGATTGCAAAGGAGGCCCACAGAATTGCAAAGGAGGCCCCCAGGATTGCAAGGGAGGCCCCAAGGATAGCAAAAGACTCCAGGATTGCAAAGGAGGCCCTAATTATTGCAAAGGAAGCCCTCATGATTGCAAAGGAGGCCCCCAGGATTGCAAAGGAGGCCCCAAGGATTGCAAAGGACTCCAGTATTGCAAAGGAAGCCCTCATAATTGCAAAGGAGGCCCCCAGGATCGCAAAGGAGGCCTCCAGGATTGCAAAAGGAGGCCCCCAGGATTGCAAAGGAGGATCCCGTGATTACAAAGGAGGCCCCCATGATTGCAAAGGAGGCCCCCATGATTGCAAAGGCCCACATGATTACAAAGGAGGCCCCCAGGATTGCAAAGGAGGCCCACAGGATTGTCAAGGAGGCCCACAAGATTACAAAGGAGGCACCAGGATTGCAAAGGAGGCCCACATGATTATCAAGGAGGCCCCCAGGATTGCAAAGGAGGCCCACAGGATTGCAAAGGAGGCCCCAGGATTGCAAAGGAGACCCCCAGGATCGGAAAGGAGGCCTCCAGGATTGCAAAGGAAGCCCCAGGATTGCAAAGGAGGCTCCCGTGATTACAAAGGAGACCCCCATGATTGCAAATGAGGCCCCCAGGATTGCAAAGGAGGCCCACAGGATTGCAAAGGAGGCCCACATGATTGTCAAGGAGGCCTCCAGGATTGCAAAGGAGGCCCACAGGATTATCAAGGAGGCCCCCAGGATTGCAAAGGAGGCCCACAGGATTGCAAAGGAGGCCCCAGGATTGCAAAGGAGACCCCCAGGATCGGAAAGGAGGCCTCCAGGATTGCAAAGGAAGCCCCAGGATTGCAAAGGAGGCTCCCGTGATTACAAAGGAGACCCCCATGATTGCAAATGAGGCCCCCAGGATTGCAAAGGAGGCCCACAGGATTGCAAAGGAGGCCCACATGATTGTCAAGGAGGCCTCCAGGATTGCAAAGGAGGCCCACAGGATTATCAAGGAGGCCCCCTGGATTGCAAAGGAGGCCTACAGGATTGTCAAGGAGGCTATCACATCAAATATATCACATCAAGACCTTTTAAAAAATAGAACTCGATGTCCAAAAGTTCACACCGAGACTCGATCGAATGGACCCCAGTACCGGAAAATTAAGAACAGTTCCGGCAAAAATTACCCGGAGGGCTTTTATACTCCGAAAGGTGCCATCGGCTGAACAAAAAACTCCTTCGGTGGCCGCAGTGGCATATCAAAGGGGCAAATGCCCCTTCCCTCCTAAGAGAGATATGCTCCCAAGAATCGAGCCGAGGCCCCCAAAAGTCGCGCTGGGGCCAAACAAATTCGCGTCGGTCCACCAGAATTCGCGTAGGGGCTCAGCGGCGGGCCCCAGAAAATGCGGCGGGCCCCAGAAAACTCGCTCCGAGGCCCGAAAATCTGCAACAGGAACCGCCAAGATCGCGTTGGGCCACAGCTAAGTACAACGCGCCACGCAAACTCGAACCGGTCCCACCAAATATCGCGCTCGGACCCATAATTCCCATCGGTAGTACCACAAATTTGGTCTGGGCATGAAAAATTCACGTCGGGGCTGCCAACAATTGGCGACTAGGGCTCCACATAAGCACCGTGTGACCCCCAAAGTCGCATCGGTATCCGAAAAAGAAAGCCGGAGCCCTCCAAAATAAGGAGGGATTCCAAAAAAGTCGGGGTCAGGAAAATGGTTCTGGAGCACCGAACATATCATCAGATGCCTTGAAAAATCGCGTACGGCATCGAAAAACATACCGGAGCTCGAAGAAAATCGAGGCGAGATGGAAAAACATGGCGCCAGGGACTCGAAAAGTCAGGCCGAGATTCGGAATTTAAAGAAAATTCAGAAGAGGTCCACAAAAATCGCGTTGACCCCAGATAACTGGCGTTGGGTCCCCGGAACCACGAGCCTCGGCGCGATAAGTTGCGCTAAGACCCAGAAATATCGCACCGAAGACCCAAAATCGTACTGGGCCCCACAAATGTGCGTCAGAAGCCCTAAATAAACACAGCGGGACCCTAAGAGCACAACGGGGACCGAAAATGTAACTGGCCCTCCAAAACGCAGTCTCGCAAAAAGCGACAGGGCCCTAAAACATGCGTTGCAGCCATAAATAAATATAGCGGGAACTCTAAAAAAAAACACACAAAAAAACACCGGAAGCTCTCAAGGCACACAGGGGCCATGCGACCGCACAAGGGCCTGAAAAGAGGCTGGGGTCGCAATAAGCAACATGGTCCCAGAGCGAACAAAAATACCGGGCACTAAATAAATACATTGAGATCATTGAAAGCGCCCCGAGAACTAAGAAAAATCATCTGTGCACAAAGAAGCAACAAAACCCTAAAACGAGCCGGGGTTTCGAAAATGCATTGGGCCTCGAACAAAAATGGATTGGAGCCCTAAGACACATCCGTAGACGAAGAAATACGAAACAGGTCCAAAGAAGTACACTCAGGCTGGGCCTCGGTTCGGTAGCCAACCTGGAAGCATGTTTAATCAAAGATATGAGGTGCATCAAAGCTCAGCGGGTATCCGCATTTCTTCATCATAAAAGATGAGAAGTAGGGAACTAATGATCGAATTTAATTAATCGAATTTTCGCAGCGAACGCCCATACAAAGCATTTCATCACGTCAGATAAGGCGCAAGTCTATCATGTGGCAGCAATTAGCAAGGCGTAGGAGGCCCAGCAGAATCCGTAGCATCGCACGAAGTGTGGCGAATGCGCGGAATGCGCAAGATGGGTGTGCACATGCACTAACGTTGGCGTCGTGGCGACCGGGCACTATGAACTGGAATGTCTGAAATTGGTAAATTTAACATTTTAAAGTGACCTGTGTAGGTGTAATTTCAGCAGTGCAAGGTGACTTATCAAGGGATACCAAAAGAATATATTCGAATAGGATGGGGGAGCCAGGGTTGAAATACGACGAATCAGAAACGATAGTGGTAGATTAGGCCCCTCGACAGGATAATTTAGTTGGTCACTAATTATTTTATATAAAAAGGCCCCCTTTGACAAAATAGTGGTCGAAATCGGAAGACTTTTTTATTGAATAGGTGGACCCCTCCAAATACGTTTGCCCCCCTCCCTTTGACGCAAATATAGGTACGTCACTGGCACTGGCGGATCCAGGGGGGGGGGCATTCCGGCCATGCCCCCCCCGCCCCAAGCGCTTCAAAGGGGGGCCATAGTGTCTTTCCCCCCCCTCAAACCAATAAAAGTAAACTAAATTAAAATGCAGTAACCTTTGCTGAGGTTAAAAAATTGCTTTCCAGGTGAAATAATCTCCAATTTTAAAGGTATTTTGTTATGATTGTTTGGAAGTCCAATATGGTAGCATAGTAGATTCTGACGCATCGAGGGTTCTATGCTGTTGAAGTTCTGCTTACAGCAAGAGATGACGAAATCAGCAGTTTCATTATTCCTTCGTCAGATAGGTTCATGAAGTTTGTTTAGCCAGTAACGGGCAAGCGGACCCAGTGAGCCAGATTTCGAAAGCGGAATTTGAACAGGATGTTTTGTGCGAGTGACCAGTTGAGCCCAGTTGAGCAGCATGTTTCGTATGTTGGTGTTGGAGTTGCTAAGATGAAGAGACAGACTGCATTCACTAGCGGATCCAGGGAGGGGCCATTCTGGCCATGGCTCCCCCGAAGCGCTTAAAAGGGTCTTTTGGCCCCCGAAACCAACAGAAGTAAACTGAATGAAAATGCAGTAACCCAGTGGCGTAACCAGGATTTCAGTTGTTTTTTTTTTTGGGGGGGGGCAGGGTTGGAGAGCGGGCCCCCTCGCAAGCGGACCCCCCTCATGTTTGTAAAAAGTCTGCGGAAAACATGCACTTACTTTTGAGCGGGCCCCTATGTTTGTAAAACTTCGCAGAAATAAAAGCACTTTTCCTTTACGTGCCCCTTCCTCCTAGATAAATAATATGATATATGCATACATGCAATGTATACATGCATATTGGTTCAATGCGGGCCCCTGAATCAAAATGGGCCCCGGTTCGAGGCGGGCCCTGGTTAAAACGGGCCCCCAGATTTTCAGTTGGTTCAAAGGGCCCCTGATTCGAGCCACAGATCCGCTTCGCGGGCCCCTAGCCAGGGCTCTGAGTAGGGTGGCTCGGAGCGGGCCCAACAAAATTTCGGGGGGGCCATGGCCCCTTGCCCCCCCCCCTGGTTGCGCTACTGCAGTAACCTTTGCCGAGGTTAAAAAATATCGTCTGGATGAAAGTATCTCCAATTTTAAAGGTATTTTTATAATTGTTTGGAAGCCAATATGGTAGCATAGTACATTCTGACACGCATCGAGGGTTATATGCTGCTCAAGTTCTGCTTACAGCAAGAGTTGACAAAATCGGATCTGCCAGTGTGTACACGTGCACGAACGTTGACGTGGTACAAGACGTTGAACGTGAACATGAACGTTTTGGTAAACAAGAACACAAATCCCGTAACTTAGAAGCGGTGGAGGTCGGCTGGGGCCCCTACACAGGAAATTATGTTGTCATTAATTATTATTGTAAAAAATGGGTCCATTTGACAAATAGTGGTAGAAATCCGATGCTTTTAACCAAAAATAGTGGGAGAATGGGCACCCTCCAAATTCCTTCGACCCCTCCTCTGATGCAATTCCTAAGTACGCCACTGGGGGGAGGGGGGGTGATGCCGTAAACCGAAAGTTGCCCCCCAAACCGGTGGGCTAGATCCGCCAGTGCGTTTGCTTATTTATACTCTGGTATGGCTCAGTTCTCAGCGGAAAAAAAAGATTCTTGCTATTGCGCTTTGCGTAAATGATGCACCATGCCAAGAACAAACAAGACATCAATATGAAGCCATGTTCCTCATTCTGGAACCATACCAAGAGCCTACAAAAGCAATAGGAGGCCCTAACACAGTGGAGGCCCCCTTTCGGGAGCAGGAGGCCCCCTATCAATATTGACCCCCCCTGGAAGAATTTCGTGGCGACGCCACTGCAGAAGGCGCCCGGGTTTTGCTGAAGTGGGACGTACTCGCCTTCCTCCAGGGTACGCTTCGACTTTGTAAGCTCTTTCTGCACGCTCCGAACGCTGGGTGCCAGAACGGGCTGGTCCCGCAGTACGGAGGCGGCCACGGCTTCAGGGCTGGTCGCGCCGGTCGCATCAGCTGACGAGCCGGCTGACGGGCCGGCTGACGTGCCAGCTGGCGGGCCGGCTGACGTGCCAGCTGACGAGCCGGCTGACGGGCCGGCTGACGTGCCAGCTGATGGACTGGCTGACGGGCCGGCTGATGTGCCGGCTTACGGGCTGGCTGACGTGCCGGCTGACGGGCCGGCTGACGTGCTGGCTGACGGGCCGGCTGACGTGCCGGCGGCAGCGGCTGTAGACACAGAAGTGTTCTCGTCATCCGTATCATCTTCGTCTGGAACGTACAGGGCATCTTCTTCTTGGCTGTCCGAGTCCGACGATGCTTCAAGTTCGTCTTCATCGGAGTCGATCAGCGGGATGAGATGCGCTGCTTCAGCGGCGCTAAGCCGGCGGAGCGTACGGCGGGACATGATGAGCGATCAGCTTTGCGTCCGACCTGTACGGGCTCAGAACAAAAAATGCTTCACGGCACACCTGTTTTCACAAACGCCAACTCCTATCGACACACGGTGGGGGAAAGCGATACAGAGTTGACCAAACCAAACACCACGTCCAACAACTATTATCGTGGTCGTGAAGGTCTTGCCCACAGTTTGATCTTCGTACCGACCGAAGCATTGATATGCTCGATACGCCCTCCCAGAGCCCTCCCCCTTCAAACACCGATAATCCTTCACGTCCCGCTGCAGTAATTGAGGCATATTTGAACAGCGACAAACAAGGTGCTGTGCAAACAGACCGATTGGTGTATGCCAATCTCCCGCTCAAGTTACCAGAACCCCGCCCGCCCGCCCATCTCCCGCTCAAGTTACCGGAACCCCGCCCGCCCGGCTGGCCGGCGGGCGGCCCTGCGCAATCGGCTTCACGAAGAAATGGCTGAAGTACATGAATGAAATGTGCAAACGCTTGAACTGAACCAGTTCAAGAATGTCTTGGGCTAGCACTGGATTAACAATAGGTTCAATGTTCCATTAAGACCTCACCTTCCCCTCACTCAAGCCTACTGTAGCAACCTAACCTGCATATTATGTGACCTGATCGGGACCTACAGGCTCAGCCAATAGGCCCTCACCAACCCGAAGACAAGTAATAAGTAGGAAGTATAATCCAAGGTAATACGCCGTTAGACAACTGGGTGTATTCCTTGCAATCTACAGGTTAAAGATATATGGAAGATGTCCTGCTTTCGATCCCGCTCCAATGCCGCACCGCGCGGAGTTGAATTGTATTACTTTCGCGGCCCTTGCGATCGCTGGTACAACAGCCGCGAGAACCGCAGTGAGCGAAAGAATTATGACGTCACCTTACTGGGCGCTGACTGTCCTGCTGCGAACACGAGCGAGACAGAATCTACGTGATGTGGACTGCGAAAACACCCAAAGCCAGTCTGTCTCAGGTGCGCCGTGATTGACATCGTCTTTTGAACACACAAGACTAGCGCTCCCAAGGTGAAAATCATTGCCAGATTGGCAAAACGGAAAACCTTCAGATGTAGGAACACATCAAAATTGGCAGCACTTATCGCACTACACAAAAAGTGCATGAACTAACGTGTTGGTCTGTAGCCTTTGCATGGCCGTAAATAAAGCAATGCATCAATAAATCATGCCTTGAGTCATCATTGATTCTGAAACCTCTTTGATAATCAATGAACTATAAAATTGCACACACACACACACACACACACACAATAGTTTTTGTCATTTATAACAATCATGGTGCAAATAAAATAGCATGCTGCCACCTAGCGAGGATACGGTATACTTCAAGTTCATTTCTTTTTCACAATGGTTTTCCGTAAGCTGAGACCTGTTCTGATTTAGTACGGGCCAAAATCGCACGCCACATTTCTCCATCGTCAGCTGATATTAGGGGTTGTGACACATTAAAGGTTATGATACATTTGAGGTTATGATACATTTGAGGTTATGATACATTGGAGGTTATGATACATTAGAGGTTTTGATACATTAGGGGTTATGATACATTAGGGTTGTGATACATTAGGGGTTATGATACATTAGAGGTTATGACATATTAGAGGCTATGATAGATTAGAGGTTGTGATACATTAGGGGTTATGATACATTAGAGGTTATGACACATTAGAGGTTATGATACATTAGGGGTTACGATACAGACCCGAGTGCAGGACATGAATTGCTCGCAGCATTGGCCGTATTCAAGGCCCTTTACATATGGCACATGGCTTGTGAAGAGCGGGATATTGGAGTCAGTGCTCCCTGAATCAAATTACTTGTCGGTGATTTCTAAGCTGAGTCACTGGTTTTACGAAAAGGCAATTTCAGTGTCTAAGTACCCCAGTGGCGGATCCAGCTTTAATAGATGCTGTGGCCGATTATTCCGCCTTGACCGCTGCCGGGCTGAAGTAGAGGAAACCTGGCGCTCGTGTTCCCTTGCATGGAATAGGTGTGCGTACGTGAAGACCAATGGCGTACCTAGAATTTGTTTCGGGGGGGATTTTGAGGCCCAGGTGTGTCCAGTAATACTCATCATGCTACGTTTCAGTGGCATAATTAGGCAGTGGTGCAGTGAAAAGTTTCTGAACGGGGGCGGGGGTTGACGAAAAAAATGTCATGATACAGAGACCTTTTTCCAAAAATAAGAAAATACATATAACAACACCTCTGTTCAGGGGTGCTGTTTCATGTGCCCCGTGTCCCTGTGGAATGCCTATGCCAGCTGGAAAGAGGAATCTCAGCGGAAGCGGACCTCTAACAGCTGAGGAATAAACAGGGTGCCTGATGGTCAGAGAGGGCTGGGATGATGTCTCGATTTGAAAGTGCTCTTGACGGAAGAACAAAACCCCTAAGTGCAAAAGTGAACTAGTGAGGTTCCATCTCAGATCCGAAATGTCCCCGAGATGAGAGCACGGGTTGACCCAGGATGACGCTTGCATTCCCATCTCATATCACTATACACGGCATTCTATGGGAAGGGGGGCGGGGATGGCTGAGTGGTTAAGGTGTTGAGCTCTGGGTACCAAAGGTCCCGGGTTCAACACTCACGTCATTCTGGACATTTCCCAATCCCGCGGCCCACCGGCGAAAGTGTGGGCGGCGCCATTAGCCGTGATCGTGCAAAAAGTGCGTCGAGAACCACCCAATAAACAAACAAACAAACAAGCATTCTATGGGCGCACAATGCATTGGGACCTGGTGCACTGATTTGCACGATCGATGAGAAGTGCACATGGAGAATATTTGGTCAATATTCCCCTACATTGCAGTCTTGTCTATGGGTTGTGCTGAATGCATCAAATAAGCCGCAACAACAAGACCATTGGATTAAAAATAAGTTCAGTGTTAATGCATGCATGTGATATTGCACTATCAAGGATAATGGAATAATAATAATTGAAGCAAATTTTTATACAGGCTCCCTCACATACAGCAGAAACACTACCACATGGGGGTAAGAGTGATATTTAGAGGCGTGCCAGACCATAAAGGTCATTTGCGCCACCTTTTAAAGCGAGTGTGTTTTGCAAGGAAAGCTAAGAGGCAAGTGTACATTTACGTTGGTGGAGTCTTACGTTAGAGTATGTGTGACGTTAAGGTGCTGAAGGCGGATGCTTGGTGGGCGATGTCCCGGATGTCTAAATGATTTTAGTTTTACTTTCCTCTTCGGCAAGCTTATTTGTAGCTGGGGTGGGAGGGGGTGATTTTGAGAATGAAGAGGGAGTTGATTTTGCCCGGGTGCCGGCAATAGCCTACTCTTGTCGAAGAGCACCGAGGGGTCTTTATCGTGCGGACAAGGAGGTAATTGTCCACATCTTGCATTTCAACTCCATTCGTAGATGCAATCAAGATATGCTGTGGAATGATATGCAAACATCAATGAAGTATCATTCCGAAGTCAAAAGAAAAGCAAATGTCTTGAAAACATCAGAACTCACCTGGGCTTCCCAAAGCAACGCTGGCCTCCTTGGTTGTTTCTTGATGACATGCCATTTTTTGGCATATGGCAGAAAAGAAAATGGTGTTTGAAGGATTTTATCAGTGACATTTGTCATGATTGATGATGGTCTTTATTTGCAAGACTGTTCTATGAAGGGCATCAAATGCATGGTATAAAGTACACAAATATATGCACATGGAACTGGAAATTGGAAATGGAATTGGAACCGCCGTGACGCTGACGGAGGACACATTCAGGGAGGACTCAGAGGAAGAAGGACCGACACTGGGAGCAGCGACTCGGGGGACGGTGTTGAAGTGACGGACGGCCGGAGGGCGACCAACATCTGCCATGTGAGTGCCGTCTGTCTGTCATGCCTTCTTCCTCCTTCCAAATCTTACCGGGCCGACCTCATTTATATGGCAGCTATTGCTTTCTCGACCTCATCTCACTCTGCTGAAAGGAGCGACCCGTCTTATGGGGAGGGACAAATAGGATATATTCAAGGTGATATGTGGGGGAGGGGTATGTGAAGTGGCTAGTGGTGCCGACGTTGTAAGTCTAGTAAAAAAGGGGAGGGGAGGGATATGAGGGGTGGACGGAGGATGCGCGTACCAGGAGCGTTTACCGGTACTGCTGGCGTAGGGTGTACATGTAAATATATTACCCTTGAGGATAGAAGTGTTTGAGCGCACCAGCGGCCACTCGGCATGTGGCGGAAAGGAGGGGCAGTAAAAAGGCTTTTTTCTGCAAGCAAATATGGAGCGCAGCTTGGGTTAGCGTTCAGGAGTAATAAGCACACATCGGTTCCTAACATCCATAATGTAGGGCCTTTGGATCTGAGCGGCCGTGCAAAATGGCAATCGCCCGATCCGGTAGCACGCATGTTGAAACTATGCGTGCAACATCCGTCATGTAGAGCCTCCGGGTCGGAAAGTGGTCGTGAACAAATGGCAATCGCTCGATCCAGAATCACGCATGTTGAGAACTGTGCGTGCAACAATCCCTGTCTTCCCCTCCTTGTCCAATGTACTCGGCGCTTACACTAACAGGAATAAAACATGAGTATTATAGCTAACCTACCTGCTGTGGTGCAAACTATTTTTTACAATCAAAACTGTATGTGAACTGAAGGGATGCCCTTCAGCTTTGTGTTCAGCGGCGTAACTTTGGTTGGTTGGTTATTTGAGTTTTAGGGCGCATCGACCAGGTTTGGTCACTTAGCGCCCATAACTAATGGTGTGCTACCTGTTAAAAAAGCAAAAAAAGTCAGGCCTTCCGAAGTACACGGTTTCACATGCCTAAGTCACAAGTATACATGCACGATAAAAGCACACTACAGTGATGGACAGATGACATGGAGCTTGATGTCGGCAATATATTAAAATAATTTGCCCGTGTGGATAAAACGCGAATCGTCACCTAAGATGTCAGCAAGAGTAAGCGAGTCTACTCGTCCAAAATGCCGTCTCCGTTGCACTCGAAAGCGGGGACATGACAACAGGGCATGACGCACTGTGAGGGGTACATCACAGTGGTAGCAGATCGGCCTGGACTCGTTCATCAGCAAGTAAATATGGGTGGCGTATGTGTGCCCTATCCTCAGCCTAGACAGTACTATTTCTTGCCTGCGGGATTTTCTTACGGATGATTTCGATAACACTAGGCGGCTTTTCAATGTTTTGAGCTTGTTATTATCAATGGAGTCCCACGCTTTCTGCCATTTGAGCTCGAAGAATGCGTTGATGGCCTGGTTTAGATTTGTGGCAGGAAGGGGGAGTGCATAGGTAGAAGGCTTACCGGCTGCCCTCTTTGCCGCTGCATCAGCCATGTCGTTTCCGGTAATGCTCACATGGCTAGGGACCCAGCACAACGTGACGCTTTTTCCAGACTGGCTGAGAGTATTGAGGCGAATCGCGATGTCCTGTAAAAGGGGATCACACGGATAAAAGGACTTCAGAGCCAAAAGACTGCTTAACGAATCTGAGACAACAACATGAGTACTTGCATGCACCACTTCAATGAAGCATAGCGCTTTTTGAATGGCCATCAATTCCGCGGTATACACGGACGCGTGCGCAGGGAGTGTAAATGTCCTTGTGTTGGATCCACTCACGAAAGCACAGCCCACACCACTTGCTGTCCTTGAGCCGTCGGTATAAGTAAAAACACACTCACGATAAGTTTCCAGGTGCTCTAGGGCTTTCATGCGAAAGAGTTCTGGAATCACCTTCGCTTTGCGAGTGTCGGCCAAGTGGATGTCTATCATAGGAGGAGTCAGTTCCCAAGGCGGAGTTGGTATTAACTCCACCCTCATGATGCTGCGCAGGCGAATGCTGCTGTCCTGCAGCAACTCCCGAACGCGGAGACAAAATGGGTTCGAACTGGTGCCTCGTCGCTGCTGGAATATTTTCTGTATGCGAGAAGAAAACACGGACTCATAGGCTGGGTGCGTGGGGAATTGCTTTAACCTACAAGCGTAGCGCAGTCCGAGTTTTGCTCTTCTCATTTGTAATGGCGGCTCATGAGCTTCCACCAAGAGACTCGCGACTGGCGAAGTACGGAATGCTCCCGTAGCGATTCTCAAGGCTGCATGGTGGATGGTGTCCAGTATGCGTTTGTTTGAGGTGTTGGCCGAGTCGTAGACAAAGCAGCAGTAGTGAAGTTTGGATCGTATAAGTGATCGGTATAGCCGTAGAAGGGTAGTTTTGTCCGACCCGTATGTAGTCCTAGACAGGCATTTCATGAGATTTAAGGAACTACTGCACGATTCGCGCAGAACTTGTAGGTGGTGTCTATACGTGATACGACTGTCGAATAGGACACCCAAGAATCTTGCTGTCGGTCGGAAAGGTATTTCTTGTCCGTAGAGCTGGATTTTTGGATTGTAGCAGTTTCGACGACGGCAAAAGTGCATATGTACCGTCTTTGTCTTGGAGAAGCGGAAACCATTTGCAATACTCCACCTTTCCAGATGCGACACCGCAATCTGCATCTGTCTCGACAGGGATGATGTACGTGATGCTGAGGACCAAATTCCGACGTCATCGACAAACAGCGATTTACCAATCCCACGTAGCAGACCATCTCCAATGTCATTGATCATGACTGCGAACAGCGCAACGCTCAAAATACTTCCCTGAGGAACACCGTTCACCTGAGTGAAAGTATCGGACAGAACATTCCCAATCCGTACACGAAACGTCCTATCGGCCAGAAAATTCTTCAAAAAGGTGCCCATATGTCCGCGAACGCCAGCATTCCAAAGTTTCAGAAGTATACCGTGCCTCCATGTGGTATCATAGGCGCCCTCGATGTCGAAGAAGATAGCGCCTACATGTCGCTTTTGTTTAAAGCTGACTCGGATTTCCGTATCCAGTCTTAAAACATGGGCAATTGTAGAGCGGTATTTTCTAAAACCACACTGTGCGTTCGCAAAAAGTTTCGTTCCTCCAAGAGCCATGTAAGACGCAGGTGCACAAGTCTTTCCAATAATTTACATAGACACGAGGTGAGCGAGATCGGTCGATAATGCAATGGTTCAAAGCCGCTCTTTCCCGGTTTCAACAATAGGACTATGGTAGCTTCTCGCCAAGCGGGAGGAAACTCACCTCCGCCCCAAACAGCATTAAAAGTCCTGAGGAGTATTTGAAGCGCGTTTTCGGGGAGGTGACGAAGCATCTCATTATGCACATTGTCTGGTCCCTCAGACACACAGCGTAAGGAATCAGTTGCTGAAATCAACTCAGTCATTGTAAAGGGTGAGTTGTAAGAGTGCTGGTCCGGGGTTTCAAAATCAACGGGCGTAGCTTCGCAGTAGGCTTGATGCCGCCTAAAACTGGAGCTACTGTTGCGATTCATGCTGCGTTCTGCAAAGGCGCCAGCGATTGTATTTGCGACATGGAAGGGTTCAATAACGACGTGGCCATCCACGTGTAGAGTTGGTAGTGGAGGTGACCGAAATTTCCCAGAGATACGTTTTATTTGCGACCACACTTGCGACAATGGCACAGAGCGAGTCAGATTGCTGACGTACGCCCTACATGACGCCCTCTTTGCCTTTTGGATCGTGCGACGCGCAGCCGCCCTCGCTTTACGAAAAGCTAATAGGCTATCGTTGGTGCTATTTCGGCTAAATTGCTTCAGGGCACGGCACCGCTTCCTAATCGCTGCTCTGCACTCATCAGTCCACCACGGGACGGGTGTACGTCGAGGAGAGCCATTAGTGCGAGGTATGCACTCGAAAGCGCACTGCAAAAGTATGGAGGTAAAAGTTTGCACTGACATTGCACAAGGAGTGTCGTATTCGTTAAAACATGCTTGCAGCCGAGCTGTAAAAACCGACCACTCAAGTTTTCTAAAATTCCACCGCTGTGGTCTGGACCCCAGAACTGCTTTTTTCCAGGAATTCCAGCCAAACGGGGAAGTGGTCGCTCCCGTGGAGATCTTCGTCAGCGAACCAGTCGAAATAATTTGCTATCTGCGGGCTATCGATACTTAGGTCTAGCGCAGAAGTATTTGCAGATGGTAGCGATAAATAGGTTTGTGCGCCAGTGTTCAGAATACAGGGACTCCTCCAACGTGAAAGTTTCAAGGTTTCGTCCACGTATGTTGGTGTCTGCACATCCCCATACTGTGTGGTGGGCGTTAAAATCTCCCAGAAGTAAAATTGGTGGGGGGAGCTCGGCTAGCAGTCGTCGGAGTGCTGCAGAAGGCAACGCGGATCCAGGAGGGAGATATATGGAGCATATGCTGATCGAGATATGACCGAAGACTACTTTTACGGCTACCGCCTGAAGAGACGTACCCAGAGCGAGAGGTTGGGCAGGAGCACTATTGTGCACCGCCAGCATGACACCTCCATGTGCAACAGTATCAGTGTTGCAGTCCTTGCGAAAAACCTGGTAGCTACTTAAGAATAACGGGCTGTCGGGTGACAACTTCGTATCTTGTATACATGCGACTACCGGGTTCCTGTGATGCAGTAAAATCTGTAGCTCCTGGAGACTGGTCCCGATGCCTCTACAGTTCCATTGTAAAACAAAAGACATGTTAACTAGTAGTGACTAGACTAGTACGGACTAGTGGACTAGACTAGACTAGTACAGTCTAAAAGTCGGTACGGCCAGATGCAGCGCCCAGGCGACCAATCGGCCCTGTCCCAAGTGAATGGGTTTTCGAGCGAGAGCGTGGTGATGCTTCTCTATCCGGCGGGAAGCCGGCCCAAGGTAATACACGCTTTTGGGGAGCGTTCACGCGCGGAGGAGGGGGAGGGCGCATTTTGGGCGGGTTACTGCCCAAAGCTAAAGATCCGGACGGGCTTTCCACCGGGCGTCGCGGCGCCGGAGTACCTGGTCTCGAAGAAACTGACCTGTCCACTCCTTGGCGATTTGCCGCCCTGGATTTTTCCATTTCCGCAAGTCGCGTTCTTTTCGCCTCGCGGGCGAGTCTTTCAGATTCTTGCCTCTGGAGGCTCGCGTCCGGTATTGGTAGTGGCCTGATAGTGCTGACAGTCGACAACGTAGTGTTCGCAGCCGGCAACGTTGGTGCAGAGGTCGTTCTTCTCGGCAAGTTAGCCGGAGGTGGAGGGGGGCTTGAGCGAGGGGTGGTGGGGAGTGATGAAATGGGGGCACGGGAGGCAAGGGGTGAGGGGGTGTTAGCCTTGGGTGGCTGGTACTTCACAAGTTTCTTTGTCCTTCGTGCCTGTGTCCACTCATCCTTAGAGGCGACGCTTTCAGCCCCTGCCTGCTCCACCTCTGCTGCCACCGAGGGAAAATCATCCCTGGCCGGGGGTCCGGGCGTCTCGCATTGTCCGTTGAAGGACACTGGCCAGAGGCCTGACTGCCTACATCTGTCGCTGGCATGCAGATGATGCCGAATGAATTAAGCAGGGCAGTGAGCTCCGCGAGTAGCTGGGTGGCGTTCGTATGCTGACGTATTGTGGGGGTCCTGGGATTATCTCTCACTATCGCTGCGTACGAGACTTTTGGGTGGGTTTCATCATACGCCTCGCGGGCTTGTCGGAAAGAAAGGTGTCGGGTGCTCTTGATGCCTAGTATTTCCTTCTCCCTCGCATATGCTGGGCAAGAACGATCGTGTGATCGATGCGGCACTTGACGATTGTCACAGTTTACGCACCTTACGTCTCTCGAACTGCAGTTATCACCCGAATGCTCTGGTGAAGAGCATTTTCAACACATTGGGCGCCCTCTACAGTGTTGTGTGGTGTGGCCGTAGCGCTGGCATCGGTAGCAGCGCATGGGGTTAGGTTCAAACATCCTCACCTTAACTCGCATGTAGCCTACAGATATGGTGGTTGGTAGGTCTGTCGAGTTAAAAGTTAAAATGATGCTGTTAGTTGGTATCAAATCGCTTCCACGACGTGCGTTGATCCTGTGGGCCTCTACTACTCCGTACTCACACAAACCATCCACTATTTCCTCTTCAGAGACATTCTTGAGGTCATAGCAGTTAATTACGCCCTTCGAATGGTTTTTGGCTCGATGTGGATGCACTGCGATCGGTATGATACTTTCGTGTCGCCCTCTCTGCTCCCTAACGGTGTACTTAAATTCACTGATTCCTGGAGCTTTCCTTGCCTCACCCACGTTCCGGAACTCAACTTCCAATCCTCCATCAAGGTTCGCATCTAACGATATCACCAAGGAGATCGCAGCCGCGTTTTCGTTGAAAAGGGGACAATGAGGAGAGCGTCTTCCCAGGTTCCCTTGATGACAGAACCAGAACCCGAGGGGATCGTTGTCTCGACTCCGGAATATTCAACTTGTCATTTGACTCTTCCTGGGGGTTTCGACCACGCGTTGTTGATGTGGTACGGGACGGGGGAAGCGCGGACGGTACGCCTCTGCGGGTGTCGGGTCGCTATCCGCACTACCGCTAGGGTAGCCGGAGTTTGGATCCTTGCTCAAGGACCCGGGGGGTTATGTGTGTTTGAAGATTCCATAAAGTATGCTTATTTTCCGCTCCTCGTGACGCCCCACCACGTAGGGGCCCTACTGGGGGGACGCCTGAGTCCCGCGGACGGGAGGACGCCAGGCGTCCGAGGAGCTATACGGGACAGGCAGTGCCATCACCCGGCCGGGATCCAGGCAGTGCCATCACCCGGCCGGGACTCACCACCCCGACCGGGATCCAGCACCGCCCACCCCTTGACCCCAGCCGGCCAGGCCGGCAGACACTGGGAAGAGTCCCAGGTCCCCGGCCCGAGGCGACCAGCCACTTGGCCCGCGTGAGGCCCCACGGGCCCGCCCGCCCCTCCGGGATATCGGGACCAAAGAGGTGTGTTGGTCCCCCGACACAACTAGCACCGTGCGACGGGGGACATCAACCTCCAGGACTCCGTCAACCCCGGGGGACGGGCCGAGGGGGCGCGGCTACCCCGCTAAAACTGAGCTGGTGGGCAGGACCGTGGAAGTTGTCCTACCTGCTCCTGATAGGGAGAGTTGGTGTTGTAAGGTCAGGTGAAGGGCATGGACGTTGAGATGAGATGAGCATTGGAATGGGAGCGTATGGATGGAAGGATGAGTGAGGCTGTGGTAACCCGAGAGAGCGCCATTTCTCTAGCCAGCCGAGCAACGAGGCTGACCCCACTGCGGGTGGGCGTAACTTTAATCACATGATGAACCAAACAGCATTTAGGTCAAATTCCGATGGCCGAGTACCGACAGCAGGCAGTGACCCTCCGTGGAGATCAACGCAAATCAATGACGACAGGATACGACCCTCCAAGACCGACAGAGCGTAGTGTCCTCCCCGGCGACTAGATGGACAGAGGGAGGGATTTACGTCCATTAACTGAAATGGCGGGCCGTGCCTCAGGGGCTGAGGGGTACGCGCAGCCACTGCCCGCCAGCAACCGACAGGGAGACGAGAATAGCACCGTGTGCACTCTCCCGACACGACAAGGGATTATTCACACATGATGTATGGGATATTTGCCTGAAATTAATTTGCCATATGAAGCAAATTTATCAACGAGGCAACCGACCTGCGAGCCGTCCTCCTATGGACTGAACGTTCCCGGGTAATGGTAGTAAGAGTTTGACCCAGTCGAAAATTGTCTAGAATATTACTATATATATATATATATATATATATATATATATATATATATATATATATATATATATATATATATATATATATATATATATATATATATATATATATATATATATATATATATATATACATATATATATACATATATATATATATATATATATATATATATATATATATATATATATATATATATATACATATATATATATCATCTGCGTTTGTAAAATTCCTAACTGCAAGAGGGAGCGACCAAGGAACATTTCAGAGGCATTAACAAAACAAATCAAATGGTTCTCTTACTGCAAAATTCCGCTGGCCTCTGTGACCCACGGGTGCAGATGGGCTTCGAGCACAGTATGCATGTGATGCTGTTAAGGGAAGCACCACATTGCGTTCGTCGAAAGCCCGCCGGCGCCGGACTTAGGGAGAGGAAAAACACTGCCCGGTAGCTAGTCCACCTCTGTTCACTGAACGTGGGGAACGGATTGTGCAGTGGTTCGGAGGAGACACGGACGGGTTTGGCATGCCGTAAGCCCCGGGGCTGAAAGGGTAGGGCCGGCCAGGATATATAGACCAGGGGACGTACCCAACGTGGTACGAATCCGTGCCCACCCGCTGGATGCGTAGGGTTGGTCGCACCTTCGCAGCGAATAAAGCTCGGCGGGAGAATCAACTGTCGTAAGGTTAGGTAGGTCGGTCGAAAACACCAGAACACTTATATAAGCCCTCGGAACCAGTACCATGAGCCTCAGCGTAACGTTAAGACTTTATACAGTCCAGGAACGCTGCCGATAATTGCGAGGCCAGCTATGATGGGGCAGTGAAAGGTTACATTTTTTAGCTCCCATACCTTCAACAAATAGAGCAATGGTCAGCCAATGAGTGTTTGAGCATCGCTGAAGGGGGATGGGCGGGAGCCAAATTGGAGGAACAAGCAATTCATTAATTGAGTTGAGGAGAAGAGGAATTGAGAAAGAGAGTGAGGAGAGAATTAATTTAGTATAATTGAATTGATGAATGAATGAGGAGAGTGATTGGGATGGACGAATGTGAACGAATTAGGAGAATGAATGTGCGTTGTGTAGCTTTAGGAACCAGCGGAAGCCGCTTGGGGCTCAGCACATGCACCTATTTCGTGCGGTACACTGCACAAATTATATTACTATTAGAACCCGAAAAAAATGCCAACTCGGGGCAAGCAATTCAAACCACGGAAAAATTCCATACTCATTCATTCTCTAATACAATGCATTCATTCTAATTTAGCGAGTGGTACTCACTTACCTATATGGTGTTCCCAGAACTTTGACCTCGCAAAACATATAAATACGTGTCAGGGAGGGTAGCTCAAACAACACCAAGCCGGCTGTGGTTTGGGGAATGGGTGTGGGGGTGGTGGGAAACCAAACACAACACACACACACTGGCACAAAAAGCAAAAGGGAGAGATTTAGCCCAGTCTTAGCTAAGTTAAGTTACGCTTACTTAAGGCTTCTTTCACGCAACCCGAGAGAACCCCAAAACTAATGCACGACGCCCACCCACACCCCATACACCACCATACCCACCGACGGCAGAGCGCCTACCCCTACATTATAAAGACGGGCACTTTCCCAACTTAGAGGGATGCCTTCCTAGTTCACTGGAGCGCCTCCCTCGTTTGAGGGGTGTCTGTCTACCCCAGAGCCCCAAACATACCACCAGATGCCTTAAAAAGTCGCGTACGGCCTCCCCTCACCCAAAAAAACGCACCAGAACTCGCAAAATCGAAGTGGGAGACAAAAATATGGCGCCGGGGCCCGAAAAATCAAGCCGGAACTCGGTCTTTAAAATTTCCGAAGTCACCACAAATTGCTTGGACCCCAGAAAACTGGCATCGAGTCCCCCGGAACCACGCACCTGAGCCTGAAAGTCGCCCCAGGGCCCTGAGAAATCATACCGGATCCCCCAAAATCATACTGCGGTTCGACAAATGTGCGTCAGGAGCCCTAAACAAACACAGCGGTACCCTAAAAGCACAACGGGAGCCCGAAAATGCACCGGGCTGCAAAGCGTACCGAGTCTTGCAAAAAGCGACAAGGCCTTAAAGCATGCGTTGCAACTTTAAATGAATGCACGGAGAGCTCTAAAAAACACACACATACACACCGAAGGCCCTCAAAGCACACCATCAGACCGTACGTGGGCCTAAGAAAACAGACTTGGGCCTTCAAAAGGCGACATGGTCCTAAAAAGGAACACAAAGACCGGGCACTACATAAACACATCGAGTCTTCAAAAACGCACCGGTAGCTCAAAAATATCCTCGGTGCACAAAAAGCAACAAATTCCTAAAATAGAGCCGGGGTCTCAAAAAGTACGGGGTTCCGAACAAAAAGGGGCTGGAGCCCTAAAATACATACATAGCCGAATAAAAAGGCAACGGGTCCACACAAGAACTCTTAGCTGGGGCCTCGGTTGGATAGCCAATCCGGGAGCATATTTAACCAAAGAGATGGGGTGCATCAAAGCTCAGCGGGTATCCGGATTTCTTAACCACCAGAAAATGTGGGAAGAAGAGAACAAATCATCGAATTGAGTTCATGGAATTTTCCCCGCGAACTCTCATGCGAAGCATTCCAAAGGACAAATATGGCATACGACTATCATGTGGCAGCATTAGCAAAAAGCAAGAGGCCTAGCAGAAATCGGAGAATCGTACGAAGTGCGGCGAATGCGCCGAATGCGCAAGGCGGGTTTGCACGTTCGCGAACGTTGGCGTGTTGTTGGCTGCGCGTTATGACCTGAATGCCTTAAATGGAACATTTTTATTTTTTGGAGTTATTTGTACGTGTAATTTCAGCAATGTGAGGTTACTTATCAAGAGATACCAAAAGAAAAACCTTCGAACAGGATGGTGTAGGGTTAGGATTGAAATCTGGTGACTCAAACCAAGATACCTTTACTAGAAGGTAGATCGAAGTTTCCCTTCAAGCCCGCATGACGTCATCCGAAGGTTTTTGAATATGGTATCAATATGGTTGCAGAATACTTTTTTCAAATCATACGCAATGGTTACTTTTATTTTGCTTCCTCTACAAGCAAGTATATTTATCTTCCTCTGACTGAGTTATTAATATTGTCCTGTTCTTTCCATTGAACATTTGTTACGACACCTATTTTTATCATGCATTGGCAAGGTTGGATTTGTGCATTGTAATCTTGCATGTTAAGAGGAATATTTTGTAGTCATCCAGTATGGATAATATTTTTTTAAAACCTTATGCATCGTAACTCAATCTGCACCCGCTCTCGGTTAATTTTGAGCACTTTTACTTGATCACAGCAGCTCATTGTTAAACTGAGGAGGTAACTTAGGAGATTCAACCTCCAGATGAGAAAACAAGAAACAATTTTCTGAAGAGGGTAGTGTTCTGGATTCCAAAAATCCACGAGTAGCGTATTTTTCCAAACATGTACATATCTACCTACATTGACATACAACAGTCATTGAAAACATAGCTTTTTCTAGGCCAGCTAGACTAAGGGCACGGTGCATTATTCCTTGATTAATTTTGCATGGATTATTGACGATACATGCATAATTGAATATTTATGTACAATGCAATCATGCTATGAATGCCTTCCTGAAACTTTCCATGAGTTGCAGTCTGATTTCCTGTAGTTTGAATTCAGCATCTATATATTATGTTTGAATGTAACACATCTCTGTTTCAGGTGGCATGCCTTACTGTACAGTATCAGAGCATAGAGGTGGCACTGGGCAGGCAACTTTAATAAAGAAGAAATCTGGTTACACTATTCTTATCAAGATTCTGCCTTAGCAAAATCTCTTAGCATACAATAAAACACGTCTAAGTTCTTAAATGTTGGGGAACCAAGAGTATACTCCAAGCATTTCAAAGAAATTGATAAGAGAAGAAACCTAAAGAAAGATCTCCTCAACCCTGCCTCTCTGCAGCGAAGCAAATGTCTCCTACCATCAGCTATTCCTACCATAATATTCCCACCATCCAAAACCCTGGGTAATCCTGAATTTTTATTATTATTATTGATGTTTACATCATTTGCAAGATTACTTTGTTGTGTTTTTTTCCTGCTTCATTTGCATGTTGAAAATGTTTTTCCTCCACCAAAGAAAAATATGGATAGGCCTGGTTAGGCTATATCCTTTTATTTCAAGATTTTGATACTTTTCTCTGAGAAAATAGATTAGGCTAGCTAATTTTATGCTAGGTTACCTTGCAATTTCTAAAGCTTTAAATAATTAGTTATTGTATATGAACCAATTTAAAGCCCTCATTTTTGGTATTATTTCGCTTTTCAACGAATTTGTGTGCTTGTTGGTAAAAAATATGTTCTTTGTACACCGAAATAACAAACACGATAAGACCCTCATGTCAAGCATTTACCACTAAGTTGTAGCTACACTAAGTTTGGGTCAAAGGTATGAGAAATAGATGATTTGGGTCAGATCTGCTGACTGAAATGGTGCATTCATGAGCTACATTTTTTATAGAATGGACAAAGAATGATATCAGGTGACAAATGTATCCATTATATACATTTACAGTTGAACAAGTTTTTTTTCTGCTATATAGTGGGCTGGATCCAGCCCACTATATCTGTTCTATCATCAAAACTTAGTCTGGAATACAAGCATAATCATTTTGTTGAAAAAATAGCATAGTTCTTGTCATAGGAACACATGTTCAACTTTATTGACAAAAAGTATCAAGCCTTTTGGAATGGCAAAAGGCCATTCCAAATGGCTATCTTGCATACATAGGTTTTGTTTAAGTGATTGGAGCACGATTGCTCGATGTCCTGACCTGTGTATTTTAAGCATATGTCTCAAACTTAGTATAAAGGAGAGGTTATCATGAGATAACAAGTGAGTGATGCCTATATTTAGGTTGATTCTTTCCATCAACAATTATAGGATTTGTGTAAAATGCCGCCACACGCCACGGTCTTCACTGCGGAGTTGATGGCCATCAGCAAATCTCTTGCATACATCGAGGTTGACGACGATATTTTACATGTTATTTTGACTGATTCTCTGAGCAGTCTTGTGGCGTTGCGCAGTTTTAACCAGCAACATGTCATCGTACGAGACATTTTATCGCACCTTACTTCTCTGCATCGCATGGGAAAACAGGTCATACTTTGCTGGATTCCAGCACATGTCGAAATCCGTGGTAACGAGCTGGCCGACAGGGCTGCAAGGCGTGCAGCACAAGCGCCAAGGAGTCGCGTTCTCCCACTTCTTGCCAGTGACTACTACCCAATTATCTCATCATTTATTCTCAGACAGTGGTAGGGCAAATGGGACCAAGTGGAGTTCAACCAATTAAAGCAAATCAAACCATAGTTAGCTCCGTGGCCAACGTCCTTCAGCTAAACTAGAAGGGACGAGGTAGCCATCTGTCGTCTCAGAATTGGTCACATTCTAGCAACACATAGGTATTTATTGTGCGGGGACGACAGGCCGAAATGTGTTAGGTGTAATGCCGCACTGACTGCGCACCATGTGCTGGTGGCGTGCCAAGCATACACAGAAGAACGTATGCGCCACTTCGGATATGATGCGAATGCTCTGAGGTTGAAGGACTTATTGGGAGATTATTCCCGATTTATACACAATGGAGCAGTTTTGTGCTTCCTTCCGGAGATGGGATTTGACGTAATACATGCACCTGCCTAACTGATTATTTGTTTCCCCAGATCTTATATCAAGCGCCTTAATAGCTACCGATGTTTTATATTCGTTTGTGAGTATGACGCGTGCTTAGGCAACCTTGTTATGGGTGAAATATAACCCAATGGGGTTGACGCACCCTAAAACCCCAATATTCATAATTAAAATGGCAAACATGCTTAAGAAGCCTCTGGGCCATTTTTTTTTATCACAATGTTGTTTTTCTGGTGATTTCTGATTTCTGATTGTTCCTTTGGAAAATGAAAACTTCCAAGGATATAAGCACTTTAAGTTCAAGTACTTCTATCTAAGAAATCAGTCCAAGAAAAGAATATCAAAAACATCGAATTAACTTATAAAAAAGCAAGAAGAAAATTGACTACATATACCTGCTATCCCACCTCAACAACATATGGGAAGTGTGGGAAAAGGTTTTGAGTGTGGTGGTATATGATGAAAAATAACATACAATTATCAATAAATATTAATGCAACCTAACCTAGCCTACTGATGTTCGACGGCCTAACACCTACCGATGTTGAATCACTTAAACGCACTAATATTGGATTACTTAAAACCTACGGATGTTGGATTGCCTAAATATGATTTTAAAATGTGATTTTCAAAACAAATTGCAGAGGACTGTCCATAATAGCCAATGCACGTGGAGGGCATGTATCGTGAAATAAACAAATATATAAATAGGAAGACGTCAGCCTTCCACAGCCGCCGGCTGCCAGCGACCATCGTGCAGACAACGGGTCAGGCGTGCACGGTCAAGTTCGCGGACCGCCGATAGGTCATTCACATAATGACCAGATCAGGTCGCGAGTGATGCCGTTGCTGTATCCGTTCTCGAAGCCGTCCCGTCGGCTCCTGCGACGTCATTTGCCCGAGGGGTATCTCAGCTGAGGCCACCATCAGTGGTAGCCTTACCTGCTGGCGTGTGTGTTCCCTTGCCGCCCCAGTTCAGTACATAATATATATATATATATATATATATATATATATATATATATATATATATATATATATATATATATATACAAATACACAAACATATATATTATGTGGGCTATATGGGGCTCCTGTCGGTAGCGGATCCAGGGAGGGAAGTTGGGGCATGTGCCCCCCCCATAAAAGGTGACGTCCCTTCGACTAAGAAAATGCGTCTTTCCGCGAAGGCTCGAGTGCACCCCAACACCCTCGAATTTTTCAGCCACAGGCGCCTCTCGCGCAGGAAAGGCACCCCTCAAGCTACTTTCGCTGTGGCGCCACTCCAAACACGTGTCCCCTCCCCAAGATGACAATTCCTGGATCCGTCCCTCCCTCTTGTGGCAGCTATTGGTTTCCTGTAGCGGCTATGGGACCTCTTATGACGACAGAGAGCCTCCTGGTGCGGTCTAGGGGCGGTCAGATAATTTCAGGCGGTCTTCTGTGGTTACGTTTCGGAAACTCTCCTGCCACTGAGGGGAAGAAGCTAAGGCGCACTTAGCTTCCCCCCCTCTGTCTGTCCTTTCTTTCGCTCTTGAACGGGGGTGACAACTTGACCAGCTAAAACGGACGGTAGAGGGAGCCTACCAATATCGGGAAAAATCCCTTTATTTTGGAGGCACTTGATGGTCAGCCTGCCGGAAACGGCACATTGTTAGGCAGGAAGATTGTTACTGGGTCATTTAGGATACATTTTGCTGAAGCTGAAGAATAGGTCTTTCAATTGGTATACGTCAAAGTGATCTATATCGCCACAAAACATGCAAGAGAGCGTAGAGAAAAACGGTAAAATTGCGTGTAAACCAATGGTGAAGGGAAGCCTTCAAGCCCGCTACCAAACCAACTTCGTGGGGGCCCGACTCAAACGATGTGGTAGATTGAACATCCTCCACAAGACAACTAAGTTGGTGACAAATTATTTTATCAAAAAATACAAACGGGCCCCTTTGAAAGAATAGTGGTCGAAATCCGTGAGGTTTTTAATGGGGGTACGTGGGCCCCTTGAAGTCCGTGTGCTCCCCAAGCGCAAATCCCAGGTACACCACAAATCTCCATAGGCCTAGTGTTAAAATCTGAAAATATTGGGGGGGGCACAGAAAGTATATAAAATTATACCCTTGCCAACAGGATCCAACCTCACAAATAGTGTCCGAAATATGGGGACTTTCCCGAAATCCGGAAAAAATCAGGGTGGTTTGGCGAGCTTTTTCCACCGGTGACAAACCGACTCAACGCGCTTCTTAACCCCAAGTCCAGAAATCCTGGAGACGCCCATACGTGTAGGAACATGGAGGCAAGAGGGCCAGGCCCCCTCTACTTTTCATAGAAGTTTAACATTAATGCTATGACGATGCATGGTAAGAATCAACTTCAAAAGGGGCATCGGCCCCCACCCATTTTTTAGACGTCCCTACGCCCCTGGCGACGCCAATGCCAGTGAATATTAATTAATAAAATCTTAAGCATTCAACTCAGGATGTGAGACTTCTGAAGCTTTTTTTGTGCTTGATGATCCTGAAGAAGGTACAAGGATTTGATATAGTTCTTTTACAATCGCACGTGTGAACAGAAACATGACAAGTTTCATACACACGTACGTCGATTGTGTATGAGACTTGCCATGAAAAGATGCCATTGAAAATGGTGTTTACTAACAGTCGTATGGAAGTTTCGAATAAGTGTACCCAAGTGTACCCCAGACTTGCAATACAACCTCGTTCTTGTCTTGGTGGCGTATTTTCACCAGACTTTCGTGAGTCGTCGGGATCACGTTGGTACATACCTACATGGGAAGTAAACATCTTTTGTTAAGCTTCAGCTTCCTGTCTAATTTTGCTTGCAGTATGGGATGCAGTGGTATGGCAGTTACTTTAATTGTAAAATATAAATTCCACGCTTAGACCACTATCCGTATTATCTGAATATCTGATAATCCGGAATGAAACGTTTGGCACGGTTTTTCGTTTCTGAGGAATAAATGTGCCGGGAGTGCTGCATAAATGTTGATTACGGAATTCTACTCGTGTTCAACTTAGGTAGGTGTAAGCTTGCGCAAGAACTTTAATGAGTGGTGACGGTATTATTGCGCTTTTCTAAGTATTCTTTGTATTGCTGGCGACCGTTCTCTTTGATAAATTGAAATATTACAAGCGACCATATTTTCAGTTTTCTCTAATCGAAAATTACGCTGCTCATTTAGCACTGATCGCAATGTGGAGTTTGCTTGATGGTTGCATTTTGTTTCCTTTCGTACTGTTTTTACTCAATTTTGATCGACGGAGTTCGAAGTAACACATAGAAATACCGTGAAATAACAGTGAAATTAGGCACAATGCGGAGCGAAAGGGGAAGAGGTCGTTTCGGCACTAAGTGGATTCTCCATATTCGGAAGTAGTTTTTCGAGTAACCATTTCCTGGATATTTTGTACCCAGATAGGCTGGGCTCATGGAAAACTGGAAAAAGGAAAATAATGTTTATGAAATTAAAACGTGTTTCATGATTTCAAAATAAAGTGGCCCAAATCCGGGGAGAAATTGGTATTTCGTGGTACCCTAGGTTGATCAACCCAGGACTGAGCCCCCCCCCACAACTGATCTTGCGATCCTATACCCCTTGGCGGACACCTTCGTTATCAAGGCGGACGCCTTCGTTAACTAGAGGGGCGCCTTCCTAGTTTACAAAGCTTGCTTGCCTGTCTGCCCAGGGTTAGCTTGCGTGCCTTCTTGCCTAGGGTTTGCCTAGTTATTTTGGATGTGAGCGACTCAAACCCTCGTACTACTGGCGCAACAGCTATCCTACCACCCACACGTAACTGCCTCTATCTTTCACTTAGCTTACAGCGTAATCCAAATCCCATGTCGAGATCCATATCCGCAACAATTTGGCGCCAGTAGCAGTCAAGTGGGAGTTCAGTGTGCAGGGGCCCGAATTGTCGTCAGGTTTGTCTTCGCAAACAACTGAACCCAATGCCAGATCTGTGTTAACTTTAAAACGCTTTGGAAAAAAGCATGACCAAAAATTGGTCTCCTCGCTCAGAAAACTATCGGAATATTCCACTGACTCGCGGAATTACTGTATGGACGACCACCACCACACCCCACCACCTTCCATCATCAACCCATACTCGAGTATATCATAACGCCAAGATCTAAATAATTAAAAACGCTTCGTAGTGAGGGGAGCTTTCAGTTCAACTTTTGCCAAGCAATCGCGCCACCAGCCACATCTTTATCGGTGCTGACTACGAGGAACCAAAGGCACTTGCAGGACCAGTTCTGTTGGCCTCCATTTCATCGATGTCTATGAATTATTGGGCACCGTTTTCTCACGTTCACCTGCGACGTGGCTGGCTATGGGTGCTGCGCTGGGTCAGAGAAGGAGAAATGAAGTTGGCAGTGAGAGAGGAAGAGTGGCGCCTGGGTTCCTACGAAAAGCAAGGCCTCCGCCAATTGGAGAGTAAATTGTCAGAAATGTTTCTAGAACAGCCGGACGGATCCCCTAGAGCCCAGATGGAACCGCATGGCACATGGCCGGTCCTCCAGATTCTAGCCCTTGATTGCGTTTTACCTTGCTTGGCAAGAAATGGCAATGGAACTGTGTACAGTAAGTGTCGTCACG
The DNA here is from genome assembly GCA_034440615.1 of Ashinkailepas kermadecensis. NCBI lineage: Eukaryota > Metazoa > Arthropoda > Thecostraca > Neolepadidae > Ashinkailepas > Ashinkailepas kermadecensis. The sequence goes on from JAOTOM010004425.1 coordinate 141,317, forward strand.
TATTCTAAATCCTTCCTAAATTTGGGGTATACTTGCCATCACCAGGTACGTTTCACTCTTGCTGGCTTCACCGATGGCAACATCACTGAATGGGACTGCAAACGTAATAGTCGCCATGGAATGCCAACCGTTGTACGGCCGCATAGGACATAACAAGAGACGTGGCTTGGAAGTTTATGCTGATTTTACACCAATGACGGGCACTCGACATTAGCAATTGCCCGTGGGCGGGGGCGATGTGGAAGCCGCGAGTTCAAATCCACGCGTACCTATCTGAGGCCAGTCTCGGTAGGCACACGACACCGGGAGGACTGCAATAAGCAGAGATGCAGCCAAGGGCGCCCGGGAGCCCGTGCCTTGGCAACCAAAAATACACTGGATCAAACGAATTTTTTTTAGATGATCACCACGCAAAACCCAAAATTGTATCCGCACGAAGCGCGCCGAAAGCATGCTGTTTCATCACATTTGTTTGGGTCGCCCCCTCCCCACACACTTAGGAGAATCCTGGCTGCGCAACTGGCGAGAATCCACGCGTGTCTGAGGCCATTCTCGGTAGACATACATCATCGGGGGGGGGAGGGGACCGCGACATTCTCGGCAGACTTACGTCACCGGGGGGACTGCGACATTATCGGCAGACGTACATCACCGGGGGGACTGCGACATTCTCGGCAGACGTACATCACCGGGGGAACTGCGATATTATCGGCAGACGTACATCACCGGGGGGACTGCGACATTCTCGGTAGGCACACAACACCGGATGACCGCGACAAGCAATGTTCTGGTGTGGCAATATGCGCAATAAGTAATCGTCCTGAATTTCCGGTTCCTTGAGGCACACAATTCAGATGTAAAAAAACCTGAACTGGATGTCGCCAGACATTGGATATCATGGAAAACAATATTGCCGCCATCAAGTGATACCAATGCCTTACAATTAGCATCTTGACGCCGAATCTGTGTGCGAATATTGTACAAACTTGAAGGAGGCTGGTGCTGCACGAAAGGTTTTGCTATATTTGCAAACCATTTTCGGTACACATGTGACATTTGTACAAAGAAGCTCGGACACACCGCATGACACATTTAAGGTTATCCAAGCATGCAATTGCTTGGTGGTAGCCGTACAACATCGCTGCTTTTGGTCTTGAGGCATCTCCGTTCCGATTTGCAGTCTGGAAATGGCACCTTCGAACACTTCATGCCACATTCACTGCAACGGAATTAATATGTGAATGTGTGCGAGAACAGGAGCAAGTACGAGCGTAGACCAGCTGTTCGAAACGCGACTGTATTGTTCCACAAAAATACCACGGAAGTGCATGGTCCAAGCCATAAATCATCCACGCAGAGACAGATTCAGTGCGTGTGCGCGTGAGGAAGCGGAAAAAGCCACGATGAAGTTGTTCATTTTCATGTAGCGACCAGGGCCAAATATTAATATTAATAAAAACGTTTCGTCCATGTGCCTCCTGCCACTTCGTTTCTACTCCGGTGCATGTATGGCGAAAGAGAAGTGTGGTATAAATGCTTCTGGGGAGGAATTTCCGACATAAAAAACAAAAACATGGGAGGAAATACTGTTATTCCCGGGCAGGAGGAGCTGCCTAATCTTGGGTCATCCCCTTAGCTGCACCCCTGGCTATGGCATGCGTGCGTGTTGTTCAGTTTCGCTCTTTCACTCTAAAGACTATCACGACAAAGTGAGACAGGTCTTTTTCGGTGAGTTGCCATGCATTTATGCAACGAAGATCGAACACATAGTCGAAGGCAAGACAAAATCTAGATTGATGTTTAAGGAACTTCGAAGTTGACATACGTCAGCTACAATGCAACCGTGAGTAAAAGGTGACGACATTCATGATCAATGCTGATATGTCGGGCCACACATGGACCCAGTTTATTGCCGCATGGAAATACCTGCTGCGACACAACTTAAATCGCTATCTCGCTAGTCTCGTCGCGAAGTCTTACGCGGCTCACTTGGCTACGCGCTTGGCCTCGCCGTTCGAAGATGCACGTTGCTTACGTTTTTGTGCGTGTTCGCGCACATGCGCCTCTAAACTCGCCTTGCTTGGCAGGTTCTTGAGGCACTTGATACACTGGAAGCAGCCTACAGCACCCCGCAATGCATTAGGACTGGGCTTGTCATCTTGCAGCGGCTCCGGTCGGAGCGGGACGTCGTTGGCTGGAGCAGTCTGACGGCTGAGTGACTGCGAGCTCGTGGTCGGGTCTCCCTCCACGGCCTCCCTCTTCACCTTCTGTCCGTCGGCCGGTCGCCCCGAGCTAGCGACGCTGGCGGTGATGCACCGGAGCGGACTGTACATCTCATGTGCCATCACGTGGCGCAGGAACATCCATTTGTGACGAATAACGGCCAGGCAAACGGGACAGCGCATTCCTCCCTTGGCAATGCATCCGGCCTGGAACAGCTTGAACGAGCGGTACTCCTGCGTGTGCATCTTGACGCAGTGTCTATCTAGCGGGGCGGAGTATTCCGAGGTGTAGGAACAGAAAGAGCAGCAGTATTTTTCGTCGACATTCTGGGCAGTATCTTCAGAGCCCGGCGCCATCGACCTATCAGTGGCGCCCATGAAACGCCCTATGAAGACTCGCGTGTACTGCTGCCCACCGGCTGGAACAGAGCTGTCGTGCCCGTCCGTCTCGCTGGCAGAGGGCGAGCCAGGCGGGGTGCCATCGGCGTCGTGCCACGCTTCACTTTCCGTGTCGTTCTCTCCGGCCACTCGGGGACTCTGCTCAGAGACGTTTGGCGGCGCTGGTGCGGCCGCGCCACCCCCTCGTATGCCGGAAGAGCCCTCCACTTGGTTAGTCGGCACCGACGACCGGCGGGCGTCAGACGGTCGGTAAGATTCTGCAGCTGCTGTAGATTTTTCTAGGCTTATTCCATCCTGTTGGGACGACGTGGTCAACCTGGTTTCAGTTTGCTTCAACAACTCGTCTGACACCTCAGATGCATGTTTGAAATCTTCATATGGGTGATTTTCGAGTCGCCTAGTAGATCCATTCGAACTATTATCGACCTGCTTGGTTACTTCTCTCCTGATTTCACTGACTTGATCTTTAGTGACTACTGCTTTCTCCGGAGGCTTGGCGGTGCACCCATCAATGTGCGCGAGGAACTTTAAGTACACCACGGGTTGTGTACACCGCGGACAATTGTAGGGCTGCTGTCGCGATCCGGACACGCCGCGGATCCAGAGCGAGTGGCACTGGATCAGGTGCTGACTGACCTCATCGTGGCACGGTGAGCCGAACCCACAGATGGGCATCGGACACTCGAACTGCAGCTGCTCGCCAATCTGCACCGGACCGCACACCGCCCTGTGCTGCTTCTCCTTCCCCTCGTAGATGGTGCCGTTGCATTCGTTGCAAATGCGGTTCCTGATGGGCGCTGACTTGTGGTACCACTTGGAGTGACTTTTGACATTCTCAGTGAAACATTGAGGATGCCCACACGGCACACGCACCTGTTTTGGTCGGTGGACATCATCAATGTGCGCCTCGAAGCTGGCCCGGTCCATGAAGAAGCTGTCGCAAAATGGGCAGTCGAAGCGCTGCAGTTCCAACCGCTTGAGCTGGCCACTAGGATTATCAGAACTGAGGATGCGCGCGGCATCCTTGTCGACATCACTGCCCAGCGCGCCATCGCCGGAAGGCCGCCCGCCCGGGTTGTCCACGAAGTGTACGCACATCAGGTGGATCTGGATGTGCGACGGCACACTGGAGGCGTAGAAGCAGCGAGAGCATTGATGATGCAGTTGCCTGCTGCGCTCCCTGGCGGCGTCAGTGTGCCAGACCGCGTGACGAACGACGGCCGCCTCGATACCGCGGAAGTTGCAGTGCGGGCACTGGACGGTGTTGAAGCGGCGGCTCAGGTCGGGCGGCGCAGTCGGCGGCATGCCGTCGCTCACACCAGCGTACGGCGCTGTCTTCGGCAGCTCCGCCATCGTGGTCGGTTCACCGCTGATGTGAGGTGTCACCGCACTGGTCGCCGACCGCTCCAAGGGAACCACGGAGCTTACTCCACTTCCTGTCGGCTTCTTGTCACAGGACACGCGTTCACGACCCGCGAATGCCTCTGCTCGGCCAGGAAACGCCTCGTCACGATCCGCAGAGCTGACATGGCCGACGGACCTCTCGGCATGGCCAGCAGAGCTGGCATGGTTGACAGACCTCTCGGTACGACCCGCAGAGCTGACATGGCTGACGGACCTCTCGGTACGGCCAACAGAGCTGCCATGGCTGACGGACCTCTCGGCACGACCCGCAGAGCTGACATGGCTGACGGACCTCTCGGCACGATCCGCAGAGCTGTCATGGCTGACGGACCTCTCGGCACGATCCGCAGAGCTGACATGGCTGACAGAACTCTCGGTACGGCCAACAGAGCTGCTGGCACGGCTGACGGACCTCTTGTCACGACCAGCAGAGCTGGCATGGCCGACGGACCTCTCGGTACAGTCAGCAGAGTTGGCATGGCTGACGGACCTCTCGGTACGGTCCGCAGAGGCAGCATGGCTGACGGACCTTTCGGGACGATCAGCAGCGTTGGCATGGCTGACGGACCTCTCGGCACGACCAACAGCGCTGACATGGCTCACAGACCTCTCGGTACGGTCCGCAGAGCTGGCATGGCTGACGGACCTCTGGTCACGGCCAGCAGACGACTCCGTGCTGCCCACTGTTTGGCCGATACGGAGCGACCTGAGCGCCGACAGTTTGTCTCGTTTGGTCTTCTCGGCGTCGCGTTGACTCTCCTCGTTGGCTTTGCACGTAGCAGTGGGCCGCATGGTCTCTGTCAGCGCCGCCATTTTTGGTGGCTGAATCGGGATTCGCACGTTGATCAGATTGGACGAATCGAGCACCTGCTCGAGCAGATTTCCCACTTGGATGCTCTTTTTCTCCAGCATGATCCTCGCCACCACCCGCTTTCCATCCTCGAACTTGTTCTCCATATACTTGAACAAATCCTCGGGCTTGACATGCGGGTGCTTGGTGCGGATGTGAGCCGGCTGCCAGTAGGAGAACTTGGCGTCGCAGATCTTGCAGCGGAAGAGCGAGACGCCGACGTCGTGCGTGTAATAGTGCAGCGTGGCCTGTGTGAGCGTTTGGTGTTGCTTGCTACAGACGGGGCAGTGGAACCCGAACAGAGCCGATCGCGCCTGGCTAATCAGCCTCAGCTGACTCTTCCTCGAGCCGAACGCTTGGCCAGTCGAGTCGGATCTCACCTCGGTGACATCGTCGGACGCGTCAGACTGCACCGCTGACCCTGTCGGTGGTGCGGAGGGTGCCGACACCGCTTGCGGTGCGGACACCACTTGCTGGGTTTCGTCGGCAGCCCGGACAGCCGGCTGCGACACGCTTACCGCCGGCTCGGGCCTCATTTCGGAAATTATCTCGCACGCGGTATCGCTGCTCGGACACAGACTGGGGTTGTCGACGTCCGAATCCGAGTCGGTCACTTCCACGTAGGTGACCCTGCGCGACGACGCTCTCCGAGCCGTCATCGACCGATCGGACGCGGCCGCCTGACCGGCGCCCGGCTGGTTCCCGGGCTGGCCTGTCACGCGGAACGGTGGGCGTCGCTCAGACAACACCTCCGGCGAGGAGGAGTGGCGCAGATCGCCAATGGGTCTGTAGGCAGCGCCAGTCCGTTGAGGAAATGGCGCCGATCGAGGCTGAGACACGTCAGGAGCGGCTGGCAATAACGTACTGGACTGGCGAGGCTCACCAGCTCGTGATGGCGACGGCTGCTGATGGGGCTCATCAGCTCGTGATGTCACCGGCAGCTGACGGGACCCTCCAGCTCGTGATGGCGATGGAAGCTGATGGGGCTCATCAGCTCGTAATGTCAACGGCAGCTGATGGGGCCCTCCAGCTCGTGATGGCGATGGAAGCTGATGGGGCTCATCAGCTCGTGATGTCACCGGCAGCTGACGGGACCCTCCAGCTCGTGATGGCGATGGAAGCTGATGGGGCTCATCAGCTCGTAATGTCAACGGCAGCTGATGGGGCCCTCCAGCTCGTGATGGCGACGACAGCTGATGGGGCTCATCAGCTCGTGATGTCAACGGCAGCTGATGGGGCTCATCAGCTCGTGATGGCGATGGAAGCTGATGGGGCTCATCAGCTCGTGATGTCAACGGCAGCTGATGGGGCTCATCAGCTCGCGATGTTGACGGCCGCTGATGGGGCTCATCAGCTCGTGATGTTGACGGCAGATGATGGGGCTCATCAGCTCGTGATGTTGACGGCCGCTGATGGGGCTCATCAGCTCGTGATGTTGACGGCAGCTGATGGGGCTCATCAGCTCGTGATGGCGATGGCTGCTGATGGGGCTCATCAGGTCGTGATGGCGACGGCTGCTGATGGGGCTCGCCTGGTCGACTGCGAGCCGACATTTTTGGATGGCCAAAAACGGCGCGCCGAGGCCAGCCCTTGGAGGTGGCTGGACCGGGTCGACGGTAGGCGCCAGTGCGTGCCCGCGGTGATGCTCGGACACGCGCCGGAGCGCCGAGTACACGCCGCCGGCTGCGCCACGGCGCCGCCATCTTGCGCTTGTCGGGATCGTAGGTGCTCCAGCCGGTCTCATCATACGAGTCCTCCGTCTGAAAACAACAGGCGGCTGGGTCGAACGGTTGTCCATATTGTGAACGAAACGAACGATGGTGCGCGGTGAGTCACAATACGTCATGGAACCCGGTGCAGGTAGTTTTCAGGCCTGGGCTCCTGAAAGGTTCCTTGAGAAGAGCAGCGGTGCTAAATGTGGGACTAAGCATAACATCCTTAGCCATATATAACATGTATAAATTAAGCATATTGTCATTGCTATGTGTTGTAGGGCAATTATTTTCTCCTGGCTCGTGGTGTCTAATGCAGACCAGGCTCCGCGACAACTTGTCCGAAAACACAACTGTCGATGCTTACCCTCTATTGACAGGGCTTACGGTGAAGCAAAATGGCGACGGATTGTCATGCAACAATAGTTCTAATAGTAGTCCGGACAGACACCGTCACGTGTCTCTGCCAAGTTCGTGCCACATAGCTGCTCTGGGCACGGTCAGCACGGAAGGTCCGCCGTCCGACAGCGCGTCTGCTCAGGTCGTCTGCCATGACCAGCCGCCAACCCTGTTCAACAGCTCAACAGTGCCCGAACTTGTCCAAGTCTCGAGGCCCTCTCCGCTCCTGACGTGTGACCCCAGACGGTCACCAACCTCCTCATGAGGAATACGCCCACTTAACACGAGCGCCGGAGGGGCTCTGACATAACGCCGCCAGGAGGGGGGGCACATTTGGCCGACCGCCAGGCCGCCGAGCGGTCAAGATCACAGGTGTCGTCGGCGGGGTGCAGCGGCGGCGAGGTGTGGCTTCCGATCTCGATCTCATTTGACCCTGAAGGCATTGACATAGGTCATCAAATTTATGCTGCAGCGAGTTCATTCCGAAATCTTAGGTGGGGGTCCGGACCGCGCTCTGCGAGAGGCCCTCCGGCGCGCGTGCTAAATGACCAATTGGGGCACAATGCCTCTCAATGCCGTCCTTTGCTCCCAGCCGAAGGTGGGCCACTAGCGCCTCGCTGCACGCGGCCTGGGAAGTGTTGCCCGATATATGCTGTCCTCATCACTCCTTGGTTTCTCAGCACCAATTGTGCACCGCACCGTCGCACTATGGGCCAGAATGGTTTAACAAGTGACACGTATTCGAATTTCGAAGTTCGAAGTTCGTCGAAACTCCACAATTGTACCGTAGATTGTCGGCAAAATGTTCCCAGCGTTCTAAAACAGTGGTGTATCTTCGATATACCAGCGCCCGTCTCCATAAATAACGCAGCAAAACCTACTATTACAGTGTGTTTGTCCGTGTCGTTGCAAACGAGCAATTCCATTCCCAGGTTCTAAGTATTCTCATCTTCTTTCAAGGTTCGAAACCAATAATTCTTCATATCATTGAATTGCTCAGATCATGAGGAGTATATTAGGAGTACAAACAAACGATTTGACCAATCCAGCAACTTTCTGCAGATAATCAGTTTGGAGACAACTGCAGTTGGAAGGTAACAAACGATGCAAATAGTATATAACGATGAGCATATTATGGATTAAAAAAAATTCAACAACCAACACGCTGATTTTGATTTTATGGAGTAGCTACATACCTTGGCTACAGTCTCGATTGTATGCTGCAAGGCTTTTTTGCGCTAACAGGAATAAACTGGCTTGAACCAGATTGATGTTCTAAACAGCGCCATCTATATTGGTCGATATATATTACTTGCATTAATAGCTAGGGAATACCAAGCATTCATGAAGTGTATTAAACTGTCGAATAATGATTTATATCATGATTGCAACATTCAGATATCATTGGTATATAACCCTAACATTCCTTATTAGTTATTTCAGTATTATTTTCGAAATACTGATTTTATGACGATAGGGAAGACTAGGTCTAGTAACTAGTTAATACAATTTTGGCGAAAATAAAAAACCTTCACTTTGGAAGGGTAGCGAGAAGATAGCTACACCCAGGGGGGGCGCTCCAGCATTTTAGTCCAATCAAACAAGGGAGACGCTTGAGCCGACCAATCAGTGTTTGACGACCTCCGTCGATCGGGACAATGGTAAACAAATATTTTGTTTTTAGTGCGGCGAAACCGGTGACATCCACACAAATATCAATTTTTTTCACCTGTTAGCGGTGATATTGTGATAAAGTATTATTACAGATCAAGATTGAAAAAGCAAGAATGCCATTGTAGAAAATTAGCACGAAGAATGGAACAATATATGAATAATAGCTTCCACAAGTTTTGCCCTACGGCCTTTACTATTGCCACGATCGGCGGAGGTCGTCAAACGCTGATTGGTCGGCTCAAGGCTATATAATTGAGAGTCGGCTCAAGCGTCTCCATTTTTGGGAAACGGAGCGTTCTACCTGTGTTCTATAGCCTTGGCTACACCTACGCTAAGTCTACATTTTACTTTCGCTCCAAAAATGTTCCACATCGTCACCATTCAGCAGCCGCGGTACGAAAGGAATTGCGCTTGTTTTTTTTTTTTCGAGAGAAGTGGATGCTAGTAGCAACATGTGTGGTAACGATGGCAACTGGCTAGATGCTTTTGGAGAAAATGTTGTATCAACGATTTCGTGTATCAACTAGACCCGGTCTCCCCTACTTAGTTAGTTAGTTAGTTCGTTCGTTGGGCTTAAGGGCGCATCGACTTCATTGGTCATGTTACACCCATAACAGTAAGTTATGTACGCTTCGATATATTGCATATGCTAGTTCAACTTCGCAGAATACTGCTATTCCGCAATCATAGTAACAAACGGAACGTAAAATACGTCATGGCATAGCTAAACCTTTTCAGCGTGGTGCATATATTACAGAAAATGATACTTCGGCGAGGTAATCAAAAAGTTTCTCCGATTGGACAATACACGAGTCGTCGCCTAAAACTTCACTGAGTGACAGTGACTGAACGTGTCCAAAGTGACGTCTACGCCCATCCTCATAACCGGGGCAGGAGAGCAGCACATGACGCACAGATAGGCGTGCGTGACATTTCGGGCAGCGCGGAAATTCATTTCCAGTTAGCAAGTACGAATGAGGGGCATATGTGTGCCCTATTCTTCAGCGGCACAAAGCTACTTCGTGTCGCCTATTCATACGCGAGCACGAATTCCATTTTTCGAGACGATGCTTGATCGCTCTCAACTTATTATCAGTTAGTGTGTTCCAAGAAGCCTACCACTTTGCGAGCACATACGCAGAAATGGTTCGGAAATGATCACGGTCAGGGAGCGGTAAGGTTCGCAAGCATGGAGCTAGCGACGCACGTTTTGCAGCAGCATCCGCTAGGTCATTCCCAGAGATGCCCACGTGGCTCGGGATCCAACACAGTATTACTTTTTTTACCTGCTTGATGCACAGCGGTAATGCGAGATAAAACATCCTGTAAAATGGGATTAGATGGGTCGAGCGTCCTCATCGCTAAAAGGCTACTTAAGGAATCCGTTAAAATAATGTGTAGTGGATCATTTGACACTTCAATGAAACATAGAGCTTTCAGGATAGCAATAAGTTCAGAGGAATGCACAGACGCATGGGAAGGAAGTGAAAAACATCTTACAACAGTGTCAGTAGTAAAAGCGCTGCCGGCGCCAGACTCCGTTCTGGATCCATCGGTTGGTTGGTTGGTTATTGGTTTTACGACACGTTGACCGTTGAGTCATATAGCGTCGCCAATCTCTCACGCCGATTGGTCGCGGGCGAAGAGTAGCGACAGGTGAGACTCGAACCCACAACCTTTCGATTGTGAGTGGATCCATCGATGTACGTTGCAACGAATCCAGTGTAACTCTGGATGTGCTCCATGGCAAGTGCTCGGAATTCATGTGATATGACGTCCGCTTTCTTTGTTCCAGCGAGGGATACGCCCACTTCAGGTGTTGTAAGTTCCCACGGCGGCGTCTGAATGCGTTCAGTGCACCGAATACCCAGTAGCCGGAACAGGCGCCTCTCTCATGGAACAGGCGCCGCATTCGCACAGCACATAGGACGGCATTCATAGGCCGTTCATCTTAGAACAGCCCCAGTGTGCGGTGGGAAAATACGTGGGCCTAAGCTGGGTCTTCCGGATGTTGCCGTAGTTTGCAGGCATATCGCATTCAAAGCTGCTCACGGCGCAGAGAGAGTGGAAGCTCGTGAGTTTCTGCGAGGAGACTCGCCGTTGGGGATGTACGAAAGGCCCCTGTAATGATCCGAAGCGCAGAGTGGTGAACTGCGTCCAGAGTACGTTTGCTGGTGAAACATGCCCCGTCATAAATAAAACATGCGTAGTCAAGTTTTGATCGAATAAGCGATCGGTATAGCATGAGTAGCGTTGCCCGGTCTGCTCCGTAGGTCGCACGAGCCACAAATTTTAAGACATTCAGGGTTTTCACACAGCTATCTCGCAGCGTTTTAAGATGATGCCGGTATGTCAAACGCGCGTCGAACTCCACCCCCAGAAATCTGACTTCCGGTTGCACCGGTTTCCGTAAAGTAGGATATCTATGTTGGGACACCGACGGCGGCGACAGAAGTGCATGGCAACCGTTTTCGCTGTGAAGAACCGGAAACCATTCGTACTGCCCCACTTCTCCAAACATCTGACAGCTAGCTGCAGCTGTCTTTCCATCAGCGGTGTCCGTGAAGCACATGAGCATATTGCGAAGTCATCAACATATAGAGATTGCCACACGCTCCGAGGAAGTGAATCCCCAATGTCATTCATCATGATCTCGAAAAGGGTGGCGCTTAGGACACTCCCTTGTGGGACTTCGTTCTCCTGGACAAACCAATCCGAGTGGCAGTTTCCGATTCGTACACGGAAATAACGATTTGCTGAAAAGTTTTGTAAAAAGATGTCCATTTGTCCTCGGATCCCATGCTGGTGAATTTTCTGAAGAATTCCCCGACGCCACGTGGTGTCAAAGGCCTTCGCAATGTCAAAAAATACAGCGCCCAGATGTCACTTCCGCTGAAATGCGAGGCGTACTTCTGTGTCCAGTGTTAAAATATGATCAATGGTGCTCCTATTTTTACGAAAGCCACACTGCGTGTTTACAAGGATATCATGGTTTTCTAAAAAAACAGAAGAGGCGCCTGTTGACAAGTTTTTCCATAAGCTTCCCTAAAGCGGATATCAAAAAGATAGGACGATAATCTAAGGGGTTTGAGCCAATTCTACCAGGTTTCAAGAGTGGGACCACTATAGCTTGGCTCCACGAGGAAGGGTATTCACCGTTTCTCCATACGTGGTTAAAAGTGCATAAAAGCTATGCGAACACAGAGGTAGGCAGGTGTCGCAACAACTCATTGTGCACCTCGTCGGGTCCTTCGACAACACCGCGTAGTGGTGTTAACAGCTGATACCATTCAACATGGGTAAAACACCGGTTATACAATAGATGCTCTGGTGTAGAAAAGTCCATCGGAATTGCTTCACAGCGGGTTTTGCGACGTATAAATTGTGGTTCGCTGCTGCAGGCGTTGCTGGCATTGGCTAGGGCAATTCCAATCTCGTTGGCTACGTCATCGGGGTGCGCCACTTCACGGTCACCAATCGTCAATGTGGGAAGCGGGACTGCACTGAATCGACCAGAGATTCGTTTAATGCGGGACCAAACCAGGGAGGTTGCCGAAGAGCGATTTAGTGAGCCGACATATTCACGCCATGAAGCACGTTTGGCCTCCTGCATGGTACGCCGGGCGAGAGCCCGAGCATGCCTGAACTCTATTAGGTTGACGTTGGTGCTGTTACGGTTAAAGTTTCGGAATGCGCGTCTTCTAGCACGGATAGTGTCCCTGCATTCCTCTGTCCACCACGGGACAGGGGTGCGGCGAGGAAGTCCAGAGGTCTTTGGGATACTTGCAGAGGCACATTCCAACAGACGTGCAGTGAAAACCGCTACTGGAAGTAGTGGAGACCCTGACTGAGAGCAGAATGCGTATTCAGTCTTTTCCTGAAATTTACCCCAGTCCGCCTTCTTGAAATTCCATCGTCGCGGGCGTGGGCCTAAAACTGTACCGTCCAGGTATCGTAGCCAGATCGGGAAATGATCGCTTCCTAAATGATCGGAGTCTGCAGTCCAATCGAGGCACTCGGTCAGCTGTGGACTGACAAGGCTGATGTCTATTGCGGAGGTGTTGCCTGAAGGCGTGGAGAAGTGTGTACGGGTATTTAAAATGCATAATGATTCATGCAGGATAACATACTTTATATGTCAAACACGGGTGTTTACGTCATGGCATCCCCACAACGTGTGGTGGGCGTTAAAATCACCCAAAAGCAATATCGGTGTGGGTAACTCCGACAGCAAGTCCCGGAGTTCAACGGTGGAAAACACATTTATAGGAGGGAGATATATAGAGCACACCGTGATAGGTCTCCGGCCAAAAAGCACACGTGCAGCCACCACCTGGAGGGATATACGCAGTTTTAGCTCCTTTATGGGGACGTTATTGTGGACTGCAATTAGTACTCCACTGTGTGCTACGCTATCTGTCACCATGTTTTTCCTAATTATTGTGTAGCCTTTTAATGAAACCGTATATTCAGGTAGAAGTTTTGTTTCTTGAAGGCACACCACCGCAGGGCCATGCCGATTTAAAACGATCTGGAGATCTTGAGCACTGGTTCTACAACCTCTATAGTTCCATTGTAAAACAGTTGGTGTAAATGCCATAAAAGTGCCTACAAGTTAAAGTGGTGGTCCTGTACAGATTTAAAAACAATTGTCTCATTAGTTTTGACTAGCATGTAGTACGACTAGGATCCACCCGAGTGGATATTGGTATCAGCGGACGCCGAATGCGCCCGTGGCCGGGACCTAAGGGTTCCACCGCCAGGAGGCGAACCTAACCTAGAGGAGGCCGGTTTGCATCCTTCAGTAGGGGACCAGCGGTGGGACAGTCTCTCACCTTCACGATGAGGGACGGGGGGGGGGCGGCCCTATCACCTCACCTGGAGCCCTCGCGGGCAAAGCCTGAGGTGTTTCAGCACCGACGAGGGTGGAACGTCGGCCCGTGGGGAACCAGCGGACCGCGCGCAGGGCGAGGTGTCACGAGACCCAACGCGGCCCGCTCGGCCAGACACCTGAATCAGGAGCCACGGGACGAACCGCAACCGTCTGTGATAGGCGGATAGCGGTGGGTGGCATCAATGGAACGCCGCTGGAGGTCACACTGCTCCCTCCTGAGATGACTGGAGGGGGTGGGGGGAAATGGGTTGTTTTGGAAGTGGAGGGAGAAGGTGGGGTGGGAAGTTCCGGATGGCGTAAGGATGGGCTGGGTTGGTGTGGGGTCGGTGGAGGTGGCGGGTAAGGATTCCAGGTTATTTGTATGGGCCTAGCAGGCCTCTTGATTCGATGCGCTCGATGCCGCCCCTCCAGGGGGCCGTGGTAGCTCAGTTGGTAGAGCGTCGGACTCTTAATCGCAAGATTGTGGGTTCGAATCTCACAACCGACGGCATTTACCGAGTCCACCCGCGACCAATCGGCGTGAGAGGTTGGCGACGCTATATAACCTAGCGGTTGAATGTGTCGTAAAAGAACCCAAGATGCCGCCCTTCCGGAGCCTGCTCTACAACGGGCTGCGTAGAGGCAATTCGGGGGGCTAGCGGCGACTGGGCAGCGCGCTTTGCCGTTTTGGCAGACGTCTCAACATTTTGTCCACTCGTGGTGGGAGGGACCTTGGTCAGGCCCTGCTCTTGGGGGTGAGGCGTTTCAAGATTTGAGGCCGGGCACCGTTCCGGCACGGTGCAAACGAGGCCAAAGGATAGCAATAGTTCATTGAGCTGCGAAAGAAACTGGGAAGCGCTGGGAGGCTCCTGGTAAATGGTGGTAGGTTGCGTGCTTTTTACCTTTCCTGCATACGACACTTTGGGATGGGTATCCATGTAAATTTCCCTGGCCTGTCGATATGGTATCCGTTTAGTGCATTTCAGTGCAAACCTTTCTCTTTCCTTGATATGTACCGGACATGCTCTGTCGTAGGCAGTGTGCGGAGTCTGTCCCTGACCACAATTGATGCACCACAGCACTTCGGAGTCACAATTTTCACCGGTGTGTTCTGGTGCGCCACATCTGCCACAGGTCGGGCGACAACGGCAATACTGGGTGGTGTGCCCATATCCTTGGCATCGAAAGCAACTCATAGGGTTTGGAATAAAAACACGAACTATCACCCTCACGTACCCAACGTAGACCGCTACGGGGAGGTCTGTAGAGTTAAAAGTCAACACAATGTTGTTAGTGGATTCCAGGTCGCTTCCGCGCCTCACTTTAATCCTTTGTGCTTCCACAACACCGTTTTCAGAGAGAGCATCGACAATTTCGGCATCAGAAACGTCCCTGAGATCAAAACAATTCATAACACCTTTCGGAAAGTTTTTCGTCCTGTGTGACTCCACTATAATAAGTATCGTCACGCCTCCTGCCCTGCTCTCGTACGCTGTATTTAAATTCAGTTAAGACCAGAGTTTTCCTCGCATCCTCAGAACTTCGGAATTCCACTTCAAGTGCTCCATCCTCAGTTTTTCGCATCGGGCTACGTCACCAAGCAGGTCGCAACCTCGCTTCCGTTCAAATGGTGAGAGTGCTGATAATGTCTTGCCTGGGTCGGTCGACTTAAGGATCAGCACTCGTGGCGACGACAGCCTAGACTCTGACCTAGTTTCTGGGTTTTGACGAGGTGAAGCAGTGGTAGAGACCACGGGGCAGGACGGGGGAAATGCAGGGCGGTAGGCCTCTGCACGTGTAGGGTAGTTACGGCTTGCGGTAGGCGAGCTGATATTCTGGTCCTTTGTGAGAGGTCCAGGGAAGGTATGTTTGTTTGAAGTTGCCATGGAGTGTGATTGTTTCGGCTCCTCGTGGCGCCCCACCACATAGGGGCCCTACAAGGGGGACGCCTGTCTCCCGCGGACGGGAGGACGCCAGGCGCCCGAGGAACTATACGGGGCAGGCGGCGCCTTCGCCCGGCCGGGAGAGAGAGACTCACCACCCCGACCGGGATCCAGCGCCGCCCACCCCTTGACCCCTGCCGGCCAGGCCAGCAGGCACTGGGCCGGGGCCCAGACCGTCGGCCTGAGGCGACAAGTCGCTTGGCCCATATGGGGCCCTACGGGCCCGCCCGACCCTCCGGGATATCAGGACCAAAGAGGCGTGTTGGTCCCTCGTCACAACTAGCACCGTGCGACGGGGGACCTCAACCTCCATGATTCCCGTCAACCCCGGGGGCGGGCCGAGGGGGCGCGGCTACCCCGATAACACTGAGCTGGTGGGCAGGACCGGGGAAGTTGTCCTACCTGCTCATGATAGGGAGAGTTGGTGTTGCAGGACCAGGTGAAGGACATGGATGTTGAGATGAGATGGGCATTGGAATGGGAGCGTATGGATGGAAGGACGACTGAGGAACTCTTAGTCTCACCCCTCACCACTGTTTGTTTGTTTATTGGGGTTTCGGGGCGCATCGACTGCAGTGGTCATGCAGCGTCCATAACTTAGTCAAAAATAGTTATCCAAGCAAAAACTAGTCAAGACGGTCTATTGCACAATACATCATCGAACCCATTACGATCAAGATGCACGGTAGAACCATAACGATTTCACCACCTACCAAACGTGATATTAGTGAGGCGCATATATTACAGCAAATTTGGTTTCTGAGTGGAAGCGGTATAGCTGTCCTGATTGGACGAACGGTGACTCGTCACCCAGTAGTTCCCGTAACGATACTGAAGTGCGTCCAAAGTGACGTCTTCGCTCACGGGCAAGTCGGGGACACGCAACCAATATGTGTTGAACTGACAGTTCGGCGTGGCACCTTTGGCACAGTGGCCTTTGGTCGCCACTCAGGAGGTATCGATGAGTGGTGTATGTATGGCCTATACGCAGGCGGCATAGTATCACTTCATGACGTCTAATTCTGTGACGATGATGGCCACTCCCCAAGATCGTGTTTGATTCTTCTCAACTTGTTATCTGCCATGGACTTCCAGCTGTCCTGCCATTTCCTGAGCTCCTAATGGCTGGGAAGAAGTCCCTCGCAGGGAGAGGAAGACATCGCGTGCGTGGGCCCCGAGCAGCACGCCTCGCTGCAGCGTCAGCAGCCTCATTCCCGCTGATTCCAACGTGGCTGGGAAGCCAACAGAATACCACCTGTTTACCTTCCATATTCAGTGTCGTAAGTCTAGATAAAACGCTTTGTACCAGTGGGTTCGATGGGTAGAACTCCCTTAGCGCCAATAAGCTACTTAGCGAGTCGCTATATATAACATGCAGTTCATCATGTCCTACCTCAATAAAACTCAGCGCCTTGTTGATAGCGACCAGCTCGGACGTGTAGACTGATGCGTTCGCGGGGAGAGAAAACGTTCGAGTTGCGGTATTTGTTACAAAGGCGCTACCAACACCAGCGTCCGTCTTTGATCCGTCCGTATATATCGGAGTGTAGCTTTGGTATGACGATATAAGTTCAATTGCCCTTAGCATCTGCTCTTGAGGAATGACGTCCCCTTTTCTCAGGGATGTCAGCGACACATCGGTATTTGGAATGGACAGTCTCCAGGGAGGTGTCTTTAAAGATTCCACACCCGTCACACCACGCAATTTTATAGCACTGCCCGCGAAGAGGGCTTGGATTCTCACACAGAAAGGGGCAGGTGTCCCCTGTCGCCGCCCTCTAAACATAGTCAGGGTATGTCGGGAAAACGCCGACCGATAGGTGGGGTGGTCGGGGAACTGACGCACCCTCACCACTGGACCGATGGCCTGGCCCGCCAGGCCTTTGAGGCACACAATCCCCCCCAGCCCACCACGGAAAGTTGGTGCCTCGTCGTGGGGGGGGAGCGGTCTCCCCTATTTTGAATCAGCAATGTCCAGAAAAGCAGCATTTTAGTATATTTATTAGAATGGCTGTCTGAAACAGGCAACAGGAAGAATAGTTCGGCTTTCCTCAAGGAGCAAGGTATAGAGCCAGTCGAACCGACCCGTTGCAGCCGAGATATAAATACCTTTATAGTCCAACTGAAAGTCGAATGGGCCAAATCCAGTCGGCACTAAACAAATTCATCAAAGTTCTCGCGTTGTTTTGAATGCGAGATAGGTTCTTTTTGGTTCCGTTAACGTACAACCCCCCCCCCATCCGACGAGGCACCACCTTTCCGTGATGGGGGTGGATTGAGTGCCCCGAAGATCCGGCGGACATTCCTTGTCCAATGGGGAGGAGTCATACTAGGAGTACCTGACTCATCTTTCCATCCATACGCTTCCATTTCAAGGTCCATCCAGTCTCGACATCGATGTCCTTCACCTATCCCTGCAACACCAACGAACCCTCCCTACTATGAGCAGGTAGGATAACTTTCCTGGTTCTGCCTTCCCGCTCAGTTTTGTCAGGGTAGTCACGCCCCTCGACTCGTCCCCCGGAGTTGTCGGAGTCCCGGAAGTTGAGGTCCCCCGTCGCACGGTGCTAGTTGTGATGGGGGACCAACACGCCTCTTTGGTCCCGATATCCCGGAGGGGCAGGCGGGCCCGTAGGGCCCCATACGGGCCAAGCGACTTGTCGCCTGAGGCCGAAGGTCTGGGCCTCGGTCCAGTACCTGCTGGCCTGGCCGGCAGGGGTCAAGGGGTGGGCGGCGCTGGATCCCGTCCGGGGTGGCGAGTCTCTCTCTCCCGGCCGGATGATAGCGTCACCTGTCCCGTGTAGTTTCCCGGGCGCCTGGCGTCCTCCCGTCCGCAGACCAAAGGCGTCCCCCCAGTATGGTTCCTATGTGGTGGGGCGTCACGAGTAGCGGAACACTACATCACTGCACGGCATCCACAACTAAAAAAACTATCCTGGTCCCTCTCATAGGGGCCAGACCATCCGTCCACCACCGGCGGGTGGAAGCATGCCTGACCCGGAGGGTAGTCGGGACAATATTTGCAATACTCCTCGTACCATCATCTTCCGAGGACTCACGAAGGATCTTGCGTCCCTATTCGAAAACCCATGAAGAACGGATTGCTTCCACGACTTTACCGCCCCATTTCGCTGACTTCTTCACTGGGCAAATTGTTGGAGAAAATGGTGAAAGTTAGGCTGTCTTAACCTTATAGGAAAATAGGAAAGTGAAAGAAAGACTGTCTTAACCTTGTCCTGCTGTGATTAACTTTAATTTTGAATTGATAACCTCTGATAGCATCATTTCTGTTAAATTCAAATATTTCCCTGAGATATCCCTGCTCCTGACCATGAACAAATTTAAAGACCTCGATGAGATCTCCTCTCAGCCTTCTATATCTAAGTGAAAACATATTCAATTTCTTCAATCTTTCCTCATATGCCAGGTTGCCTATACCATTAACCATTTTTGTTGCCCTCTTTTGTACTCTCTCTAAAAGCCAACAATCTTTTTCATAACTAGGGGACCAAGCTTGGACACAGTATTTCAAATGTGGCCTGACATATGCACAGTAAAGCTTCCTGATGTCTTCCTCACTTTTGTATGATACATTCCTATTTATTGCCCCAAGCATTCTTAGTGTCTTCTTCCTGGCTTCTTTGGTCTGTTCTGATGCCCCCAATTTTGTGTTCAAAATAACACCTAAGTCCTTCTCCTGCTGAGTCACCGATAGTACTTGGCCATCCATCAAGTACGGAGCCTTCATATGCTGCCTACCTACATGCATGATTTTGCACTTATCAAAATTAAATTTCATTTGCCATTTTCCGGACCACTTCACAAACTCGTCTAAGTCTTTCTGCAGCAAGACCTGCTCATTGTGCCCTGTTATTGCCCTAAAGACCTTCAAATCATCCGCAAATTTCAAAACGTTACAGCTTAGGCCACTTTCAATGTTATTTACAAGTATAACGAACAATAGTGGCCCCAGTACTGACCCCTGGGGGACTCCACTAAGAACATTTTGCCATGATGACTTTGTATCATTTAGCATCACTCTCTGCTGTCTATCTGAAAGCTACAACTCTATCCATTTTAGGATGCTACCTGCAATACCATGGACCTGAAGCTGCATCATTAACCGTTTATGGGGTACCTTGTCAAAGGCCTTACTAAAGTCAAGATATGCTACATCGACCTGATTTCCCCGATCAAATTGTTCTGTAGCAAAATTTAAAAAGTCCAAGAGATTTGTGAGACACGATCGCCCTTTTCTAAACCAATGTTAAGTATCTTGAATCAATCTGTTTCCATCCAGAAAATTAACTATTCTATCCTTGATAATTTATTTGAGTACCTTGCAGACCAGGGATGTGAGGCTTACTGGCCTATAGTTTTCAACTTTCCCTCTTTCTCCTTTCTTGAAAATAGGAACTACATTTGCCCTTTTCCAATCTGTTGGAATTTCATGTTGTGAAACTGATCTACAAAATATTACACTAAGTGGAATTGCCAGTTCCTTTTCAGCTTTCCGCAATACCCTAGCATAAATTCCATTAGGTCCTGCTGCCTTGTTTGGCTTTATTTTCCTGATATAATTGAAAACAACATCACTATCAATGAAATCCACATTGTGTACATGATCACCTGTCACTGAACTGTGGTTCACGGATGGCAGATTGGTCACATCCTCCAACGTAAACACTGATTTAAACTGCTTGCTCAGTTCCTCAACCATCTCACCATCCTCACTCAACATAGTCCCATTTACTTCCAGTGGACTAATTGTGCTTGAAGCTTTACTTAGCTTGTAGAAACCAAAGAACTTTTTACCGTCCCCATTACAGTTCCTAGCCAAATCTAATCCTTTTGCTCGCTTTGCTGCTCTGGTTTTCTGCTTCACAGCATCTCTAGTTTTTTTATACGACCTTAAATTTATGGTATTTGAAGCTTCCTTAAATACTCTAAATGCATCTTTCTTAGCCTTAATTGCTTTTATCAAATCTGGTGTAAGTCATGCTGGCCTTCCTACCCTTCTTTTGCGCCTTTGCTTTTGATGTACATGTCTAATCTGAATTTCCCTCAAGTAAGATTTGAACTTTTCACACATTTCACAGGCATTTAAATTGGAGAATTCTTCTTCCCATTGTATGGCACTTAAAGCCGCTCTCATACAGTCAAAGTCTGCCCTGTTCAAATTTGGAACCTTTGCCAAATTATCCTTGATTGTCCCTGTTACTTGTGCCTTAAATCTCACTATGTTATGGTCACTTCTTCCCAGAGTTTCTCCTACAGTCAAGTCTTGAACTAAATCACTTAAATCTGAGAAGACAAGGTCCAAGAATGAGCCCTGCCTAGTTGGTTCTATTACAAACTGGTGTCAGAACAGGTCCTTTTCAAGGTATTTCCTAAACAGTTTACATGATGGCGAGCCAACACCAACATTTTCATATCCTTTTAGATTAAAGTCACCAAGAATAAGGCATTTCCTCTGACATATGTCTGAAAGAACCTGTGTTTAGTAAACACAGCGCTTCGTCGATTAAAAAGGCTTCCATATGTCTACCACGGGAGTTAGAAGTGGCAGAACCCCAGATAGTATTATGAGAGTTAAAATCGCCCAAAAGTAAGACGGGAGGAGGAAGTTCCAGCACAAGACTTCTGAGCTCCGCAGAGGGGAAAGCCTCTCCCGGTGGCAGATACATTGAACACAATGATATAGCAAGGTGGTGAATATTAATACGTACGGCTACAGCCCGTAGTGTTGACTGCAATGAAATTTCAGTTGTAGGTGTTCCATGGTGGACAGCCAACATTACCCTACCGTGTGCAATGGTGTCAATGTTTGCGTTATCCTTCCGAAATATAGTATGTATATCCTTTAATGGAACACTGGATACCAGCGGAAAGATTCGTTTCCTGAAGCCCTACAGCAATAGGCCGTCTGTGATATAAAACCTTCTGCAGGTCAGCAAAATTTGCTCTAAAACCACGTCTGTTCCACTGTAAGACTAAGGGCGATATGATGGCGAGTCAAGGTAGAACTAGAAGTGTCTAAAAGTGCTCCCTGGAGGGTTCGAGATTACTCCTAGTGTGACAGAGTGAGGTGGTTCTTGGGCGTGACCGCGGTGAGCTGTCCCCTGGAGGGGACCCCGTAGGCGGCAGCCCACGCTTGAGGGATGCTCAGCAGCGGCGGAGGTGGGGGAGGACCCATCTCGTGCGGAATACCTGATTCTCTCAGCGGTGCCTCCACCCGCGTTCGAGGCGATGGCGTGGCCGACCTGGCGGAAGGAGCATATTCCACACCTTTGTCTTTCACCCGTGCCTTTTCCATCTAGGCCAAGCGTGCCCTCTTCGCCTCGCGGGCGCGCCTTTCGACCTCCTGATAGTGTAAGCTGACGTCGGAGATTTGAATTCGTCGGTAGTTTCGGGACGGAGAGGCAGGTTCCGCACCTACATCGGCTGGTGTGGAAGTGGAAGCTGCGGGTGAGGGAGATGGAGGAAGTGCGGAAGTAGAGGTTGAACGCGAGGGGAGGGATGGCTCACGGGAAGGGGAGACGGTTCAGACAGGGAGGGTGTGGAGAGGAGGCATTTGGAGGTGGTTGCGGTGCTTGTAGGTGAGGGGGGAGGGGTTGGAAGAAGGACGGGAAGTGGGAGACGGAGATTTCAAGGTGGGGACTGTGGTGGACGGAGAGGGGCTAGGATTGGGTGGAGAGGGCCGGACAGGCCTCTTAGAGCGCTGAACCTGGGTCCACTCTCCCCCATTCGACGTTGGTCGGGGCGACGCATCTGGTGAGCATACACCGCATCCACTCGTGGCAGGTGGTACTTCCGCCACTTCGGCGACGTGTTGAGCAGGCTGTCCTTGTCCTTTGTGCGAATCAAGGGGCACACCAAAAGATCGAAGCAGTGTTGTGGGTTGGGCAATTAGCTCGGAGATGTTGGGCTGTGTATGCTGGGAGCCTATCAGAGGTTCCCTTTGAGTGTGTTTTGTCATTGCATGGTTAAGTTTTGCCGCTGCTGCGTAGGATACTTTTGGGTGAGATCTTTCGTAGAGCTCACGGGCCTCCCGAAATGTGATTTTGTTCGAGCACTTTAAAGCGACTATCTCGTTCTCTTTCAAGAAGATGGGACATGAGCTGTCGTAGGCCGTGTGATTTTTTGATCGGGCCCGCAGTTTGAACACTTTGTACGTTCAGCGTCACATTTTCCTCCTGCGTGCTCCACTGACCCACATCTGCCACATATCTGGCGATTTCGACAGTGTTGAGAAGTGTGTCCAAATCGGGAACATCGAAAGCATCTCATGGGGTTAGGGATATACACACGCACCTTCACACGAACGTATCCAACGAGTATGAATTCGGGAATATCAGTGGAACGAAATGTCAATATGAAGTTGTTCGTAGGTTGAGTTTCGTGGCCTTTTTTTAATAGTGATCCTTCTCGCACCTACAACTCCCCACTCCGTCAGGCCATCCACAATGTCATGATCCGACACGTCTCTCAAGTCATAGCAATTGATGACCCCTTCGAGTAGTTTTTAGTATTGTGAGGTCGAACGTCGATGGGTACGGTGACTATTCGTCTGCCCGTTTCGTGCCGTACACTGTAAGTTAGTTCGGTTGCACTAATCGTCCTGTTCGCATCATCAGTATTTTTCAACTCTACTTCTATCCCACCATCCCTAAGCTTTTCACATCTCAGCACCACTCCTAGCCTATCGCATGTTTCTTTCCTCTGGAACGGTGTAAGCCGCGATAGGCTCTTTTCTTCTTCCAGTGAGCTCATGACGAGGATGCGAGGAGCGGGAATACAAGCTACGGGGCCGGTCCCTATACGCGTCACGCCCTGATCTCTGATATGACGGCCTGTCTGTCCCCTACTAGAGGGGCAGGTGAATTGTGTAGGTTTGAGGTTGCCATGAAGTGTGATTTGTGTTCCGCTCCTCGAGGCGCCCCACCACAGAGGGGCCCTACCGGGGGGGGCTGACGCCTGAGTCCCGCGGACGGGAGGACGTCAGGCGCCCGAGGAGCTATACGGGGCAGGCGACGCCATCACCCGGCCGGTAGAGAGAGACTCACCACCCCAACCGTGATCCAGCGCCGCCCACCCCTTGTCCCCAGCCTGCCGGGCCAGGAGACACTGGGAAGAATCCCAGGTCCCTGGCCCGAGGCGACCGGCCACTTGATCCGTATGGGGCCCTACGGGCCCGCCCGCCCCTCCGGGATATTAGGACCAGAGGCGTGTTGGTCCCCTGTCACAGCTAGCACCGTGCGACGGGGGACCTCAGCCTCCAGGACTCCGTCAACCCTGGGGGGGGTGAGGGGGCGCGGCTACCCCGATAAAACTGAACTGGTGGGGAGGACCGGGGAAGTTGTCCTACCTGTTGATGATAGGGAGAGTTGGTGTTGCAGGGCCAGGTGAAGGACATGGATGTTGAGATGAGATGGGCATTGGAATAGCGTATGTATGGAAGGACGAGTGAGCAGTGGCGTCGCCACGAAATTCTTCCAGGGGGGGCAAGGTCGAAAGGGGGCTTCCTGCTCCCCGAAAGGGGGCCTCCATTGTGTTAGGGTCTCATATTGTGTTTAGGCTCTTACTATGGTTCGAGAATGGGGAACATGATTTCATATTGGTGTTTTGTTTGTTCTTGGCATGGTGCATCATTTACTCAAAACGCAATAGCACTAATCATTTTCGCTGAAAACTGGACCATACCAGGGTATAAATAAGTAATATTTGGATAAATACATAAGTGCCAAAACAAACCAACGTCTCAATGCTTTCTCGACCAGAAGAATCTTCCCTCTGGCCTCTACATTCCAGCGAGCTGGCGGGGCTGGTGTTAAGCATATCTTACAGATATCTGCCATTGATCAACCCACTTTTTTAAGTCCTCCAAGTCTAACTGAATATAGCTAGATTCATCACAACTGTTATTTATTCCCACCCGCTTGATATCATAAGCAAAGCTTGAACGATCATTTCTCAGTCCTAGGACGACAATTTCGCAAAGGTGACAACGAGAAGTGGATTACATTAGTTTTCTGAGCGCCATCTTAAGAATTTGTTTAAAAAAAAAAAATATTTGGTGCTGGCTGCAAGGCAACTGTCACACGAGCTAAAATATATCCTCAGCGAATAAATTCACGGCAAGAACAAGCATTGAACAGCAATGCATAAATGACAATGCAACAATGCAACAATGTCAGTGCATACATAATGCAAAACCTTCAAATTCAACGCCGTCACGCCCATGGTTTTCGCTGTGCTGTACCGTTTTGTAAATGACGTTGAGAAGGTATGGAAGCTGGGAAGCTGTAATCATGCAGGCTGTAATAACAGAAAAGAAGGTTGTTGGAATAAAATACATTTAAAAACATCATTCATCCCATTTTATATGGGGCATGGATGTTGTTTTGTATGCTTGTGAGGGGCAATTTGTCCCCTCAATGTTGGCTTTGCCCCATGGGCGTATGTTTCGGGAAATTATTGAGGGACCAGTGGAGTACCTATGCTTGCGTCAAGCAGGAGGGGGGCAAACGGATTTGCGGGGGGGGGTACCTACGCCCATTAAAAAGTCCTTGGATTTCGACCGCTATTTTGTGAAAGGGAACATTTCGAAATAATATAATTAGTGATGAACTAAATTGTCCTGAGGAGGGGCCTAATCTACCACTATGGCTTCTGATTGGTCTGATTTCAACCCTAACTCCACCACCCAGTTCTAAGGTTTTCTTTTGGTATCCCTTGATAAGTCACCTCACACTGCTGAAATTACACCTATACCACAAAAACCGGATCGGTATCCCAAAAAATCAAGCTGGAGCCCTCCAAAAAGGTATCCAACAAATAAATGTTCGTGTCAGGAAAATGGCCTGGAGCACCGAAAATTTTTCTTCAGATGCCTTCAAAAATTGCGTATGACACCGAAAAGCATACCGGATCTCGAAAAATCGAGGTGGGATACAAAAACATGGCGCCAGAGGCTCGAAAAATCAGGCCGGGATTCGGACTTTAAAAAAAACCCAGAAAAGATTCACAAAAATCGCGTTGAGCCCAGAAAACTGGCGTTGGGTCTCCGGAACCACGCGCCTGGGCGCGATAAGTCGCGCTGGGACTCAGAAAATCGCACCGAAGCCCCAAAATCGTACTGGGGCCCCACAAATGTGCGTCAGAAGCCCCAAATATACACTGCGGGATCCTAAGAGTACAACGGTGCCCGAAAATACAACTAACCCTGCAAAGCGCACCGAGTCTCCCAAAAAGCGATAGGGCCTTAAAACATGCGTTGCAGCCCTAAATAAACATACCGGGAGCCCTAAAAAATCCACTGCAAGCTCGCAAGGCGCACAGGGGCCATGAGAACGCACAAGGGCCTGCAAAAGAGGCTGGGGCCACACAAGGCAACATGGTACGAAAACGTAAAAAAAGACCGGGAACTAAATAAACACACCGGGATCTTCGAAAACGCCCTGACACGTACAAAATACACGGTGCACAAAAAGCAACAAACCCCTAAAACGAGCAGGGTTTCGAAAATGTATTAGGTCCATAACTTCAATTTAAAATGTGTTACCCACCACTTTAAAATATAAAATTTCACAATTTCAGGCATTCCAGTTCATAGCACCCGGTCGCCACGACGGCAACGTCAGTGCACGTGCACACCAATCTTTCGCATTCGGTGCATTCGCCACACTTCGTGCGATGCTATGGCTTCTGCTAGGCCTTCTGCGTTTTGCTAATTGCTGCCACATAATAGACTTGCGCCATATTTGACGTGATGGAATGCTTCGTATGGGCGTTCGCTGCGAAAAGTCGATTGATTAAATTCCATCATTAGTTTCCTACTTCCCACATTTTCTGGTAGTTATGAAATGCGGATTCCGCTGAGCTTTGATGCACTTCATATCTATGCTGCTATCCTCCCAGATTGGCTACCGAACCGAGGCCCTGCCTCAGCGTTCTTTTTTGGACCCGTTACGTCTTTCTTGGTCTATGATTGTGTATTATGGCTCCAATCCATCTTTGTTAGGGGCCTAAAACATTTTCGAACCCCCTGCTCGTTTTAGGGTTTGTTGCATTTTTGTGCTTTTTGTTGCGTTTTTTTGTTGCACCGGTCTTTTTGTTTGTTTTGGAACCACGTTGCCTTTTGCTGCCCCAGACACTTTTTTCAGGCTCTTGTACGTTATCATGACCCCTGTGTGCCTTGAGAGCTTCCGGTGTATTTTTTAGACCTCCCGGTATGTTTATTTATGTCTGCAACGCATGTGTTAAGGCCCTATCGCTTTTTGGGAGACTCGGTGCGCTTTGGAGGGCCAGTTGTATTTTCGGCCCCCGTTGTGCTCTTAGGGTCCCGATGTGTTTATTTTAGGCTTCTGACGCACACTTGTGGGGCTCCAGTACAATTTTGGGGCTCGGTGCGATGTTTCTAGGTCCCAGAGCGACTTATCGCGCCCAGGCGCGTGGTTCCGGAGACCCAACCCCAGTTTCCTGATTTTGTTTGTTAAGTCCGAATCCCGGCCTGATTTCTCGAGCACCTGGCGCCATGTTTTTGTATCCCACCTCAATTGTTCGAGATCCGGTATGCTTTTCGGTACCGTACGCAATTTGTGAAGGCATCTGATAATCTGTTCGGTGTTCCAGAGCGATTTTTTAACCTGGGCATTTAGTTGTTGGAATCCCTCCTTATTTTGGAGGGCTCCAGCTTGATTTTTTTTTCGGATACCGATCCGGTGTTTGTGGTCACACTGTGCTTACGTGTGGCCCTTGACGCCAATTTTTGGGAGCCTCGGCGGGACTACCGATGGGAATTGTGGGTCCCGAGCGCGATATTTGGGGGGCCCGGTTCGAGTTTCTGGGACGCGTTGTATTTAGCTGTGGCCCCAACGCGATTTTGGCCGTTCCTGTTGCAATTTTTCGGGCCTCGGAGCGAGTTTTCCGGGGCTCGCCGTCTTTATTTGGAGACCCATACGCGAATTCTGGTGGACCGACGCGAATTGTGGTGGCCCCAGCGCGATTTTTGAGGCCCCGGCACGATTCTTGGGAGCTTATCCCTCTCAGGATGGAGGGGGCATTTGCCCCTTTGATATAGCACTGCGGCCACTGAAGGAGTTTTGTTTTGTCCCAGAGTGACGCTCCGGTTAAGGATTGATTTTTGGGGCAGCTGCAACTTTTGGGGTCCCGGCGCGACCTTCTGGGCCTCCAGTGTGATTTTCAAGGGCTGCGACGATACTTTTTTTAGTCCAATGTGGTTTTTTGGGCCCTGACGTCATTTTCTTGGATCCCTAGCGCGAGCTCGACACTTTTTGGGGGTCCAATGCGCTTTGGGCGCTTTTGGCGTTATTGTTGGGCCCCCAGGGTGATTGTCCATGTCCGGATTGTTTTTCGTTGCTCCGGCTTCATTTGTTTGGTCCCAATGAGACTGTTGGGGCACGGTACGACCTGGCGTGCCTCTGGCATAAGTTTCGTGGTCCGGGCGTGAATTTTTGGTACCCCCAGGCTCAGCGTAATTTGCGGGGGCCCCGGCCGGATCTTTTGGGGCCCATATCATGATTTTAAAGTACCCCGACACGACTCGTACTATTTCTTAGGGGCTTCTTCTTGCAAATTATAGGCCTCCTGTCGCGTCTTAAGGGCCTCGTCTCATTTCCTAGAGCCTTTTTATCGGTTTTCGACGTCTCCTTGTGTGTCCTACCCTCCTCCATATTCAATGGTCCTCCTCTCCCGTCTTGGAGGGCCTCCTCTTGCATTCTGAGGCCCCTTTAACATGGCATGGGGCTTCCTCTAATCTTCGAGTGGCATTCTCTGCCAAATTTGGGACCTCCTGCCACGCCTCGTGGGCCTCCTCCTTTATCCTGGCAAAGCCTTACCCGTCTTGAGGGGATCTTCCATTTTGGAAACCTCACCTCCTTCCAGACCTGCTTCCACTCCCATCTTAAGGGCCTCCTCTCATTTCCTGGGAACTCTTTCCGGTCTTCGGGGCCTCATTTGGTCCTGGAGACCTACTCCTTCTTGAGGGACTCCTCTCGAGTCCGGCAGGCTCCTCATTTCTCTTCTAGAGGCCTTCTTTTTCAAACTAGGGGCCTCCTCTCACGTCTTGGGGGCCTCCTGCTCTGCGTGTGGATTCGATCTTTATCCATCTTAAGGGTGGTCTCTTATCTCCTGGTGGACTCCTCTTCTCTCCCAGACGCCTCCTCCGCCAAATTACTGGCAACCTTTCCTATCTTAGTGGCCTTGTTATTTCCCGGGGATCTTCTTAGCCGTCTTCGAGCCTTCTTTTCCGCCTGGGAGCCATCTCTCTTATCGAATGGCCTTTCTCTCCTATTTTAGGGGCCTCCTCGTTCATCATGGGGTCTCATTTCCAATATTGGGTCGTTCTCTTCCGAATTAGGTGCCTCCTGTCACGTCTCTGGATCATCCTTTTCTATCTCGGTGGAACCTCACCCGTTTGGGGCCTGCTTTTGCGTCTCCGAAACCTCATCTCATATCCACTGGCTTCCTTTTCCGTCTTAGGGCCTCCTCTCATATTCTGGGGCCTCCTTTGCACTCCTCGTTTCCCCCGTGCCATTTTTGGCACTCTCTTGATTTCTGGGGACTCCTACCCTCTCCTAGGTGATTCCTTTTTCAAATTAGGGCCCTCCTCTCACGTCATGGGGGCCTCCTCATCTGTGCTTTGAGCCTCATTATCCTCTTAGCAGGGTGCTTTTGCGTCCTAGTCCTAGATCTTCTCTTCTAGGGTCTTCCTCTTCCAAAATATGGGCCTCACCTGGCTGGTCTCGGTGGCCTTCTCTCATTCCTGCGGAGACCTTCTTACCCGTCTTGGGGCCCCTCTTGCGTGCGTAGAAATCTCCCCTATCATGTCTTAATTTTATATTGCAGGGGCATCCTCTTCCGTCTTGGGGGCCTCGTTTTCCAAATTAAGAATATCCTGCCACTCATCGGAAGCCTTTTCGTCTAGCCTGGGTGGCTTCTTGCCCGTCTCGGTAGCATCCTTTCCGTCCCGAGGGCCTCTTTTTTGGTCCTGGGGGCCTCCTTTTCGTCCTGGGGCCACCTCCCAATCTCTGTTCTACGTCTTAAGGGCCTCCTTTTTGTCCTGGGGGACTCCCCCATCTCTGTTCTACGTCTCTTATAGAGACCTGATTATATTTCCTGGGGGCCTAGTCAGTCTTGTGGCCTCCTTGACAGCATGATCTTCTGTCCCGTCGGCTTCCTTGCCCACTTATTTTGCTGTGCATTTCCGGATAGGGGCCTCCTCAAATTTCAGGGCGGGCTGTCTCACGGCAGGGGGGGGGGGGGATTTCCCCCGCTGCCCCTTGCTCCCTTTACTCGTCTATATACAATCTCCTCAGGGACGTATCTTCCAAAAAAGTTAATTATACTTGGTGATATCTTTGGGTTTGAGGTTCTACATTAATCCGGATCATCCCATCTACTTTCCCATCGCCCTTCCTCAAACCGCAAATACACTCCAACATCGTCAAAGCTCTCCGCCTCCTTTGGCACCGCCAACGCCACTTCAAACGCACCATCCTTCAACTTTTTACACCGAACATTTTTCCGAATATATCGTAACCGTTTCGACTCGGAAAGGGGGACAAAGCCGGAGGCCCTTGGTCTGTTCGTGAAAGATGAGAACACGAGAAGGAAGGATGAAACTTGCTCCACGCTGCTGCCCGAGTGAACGGTGCTCCCACCCACGACGGATGGGTGGTTGGTCTGGCCTCCACGAGAAGAACCAGGTGTTTTTTGTACTAGGGATGACATGCATTTATTTGGGCAAGCTCGAATGTCGCGTAAGTGCGACAGCCGAGGAACTGCGACAGTCGCGAAGTCCAGTATCAGCATTATCTTCTGTATTCATACACCAACATAGCGCATATTATGCACAGCATTGAGCTTCTATGATCTACGTACACTCAGCTACACGATGTAGAAATGCTCGTTCATCCCTCACGTCAAATCCACACATTGAAGCACGGGGCCACGGCAACACGACCATCGACAGGACAGCAAGATGTCCTGGGTTCTAATTAAATAAGCAGAAAAACATGGCAAGTCAGATGCCCTCATGGTTCCAAACTGATATACCGCTCAAGAAAAATCCACAGCCGACAAAAATTATCGCGAAAAACTGAAACGAATTCGCTCCCTCGTCCAGACATAATCAGTCCATCAAGTCCACCTTCACACGCTTGAAAAACGAGTCTATGCGAGGTTGGGTGTTGTCTGCATCCGGAATGCTCTTTCGTTTGCTCTGCTTGCTGCTGTGGTGGCTCCGACTATGGACGATAAGGAGATCTTTCTCCAAAAAAGTCTCGGAACATTGTACACAGGAGAGACGGTGGGCGGCGGGCATCGACTGGCCTTCGCCAGATGGCATGTCTGCAGAAGCCACCATTGATGAATCGTCTGCGGAAGCCACCACTGATGAATCGTCTGCGGAAGCCACCACTGATGAGTCGTCTGCGGAAGCCACCACTGATGAATCGTCTGCGGCCGCCACCGCGGGTGAATCGTCAGCGCACGCCACTACTGACTCGTTCGCGCACTGGCTGTGATCACCACAGGTCGAGTGCGGCCGCGGAGAGATCTGGTCATCACAGTCCGCCCGCGGCGCTGAATGAGGCGGGGCAGAATCGCCACTTGCACTGGACTGTCCAGCGGCACGGTCAAATGGATCGCCGGAATATCCTGGAGTCTGCGAGTCGAGCGGGGCAGATTCGCCGCGGGCGTCTGATTTCGACATCGAGGGACCACCAGGACACGAAGATGGTGGTGGTGGTGGTGATCGTGGAGACGAATGAACAGAGGAATCGACAGGATATGGGGGTGGTAGTGAGGATGAGATCGTATCGCCAATACACAGAGGTGACGAGGAGGAAGGAGAGGACAGGTTAACAGAACATACGGGTGGTGGTAAGGACGTGATGGAGTCACCACGACATAGAGGTGTCTGTGCGGATGGCGACGAGGAGGATTCTCCAAGACAGGAGGGTGACGGTGAGGACGTGATGGTGTCACCAGTACATGGAGGTGGTGGTGAGGAGGATGGGGAAGAGGATCCATGGGAACATTGTGGCGGTGGTGAGGAGGACGGGACTGAAGGGGGCGGTGAGGGGGATTCATCTAAAAATGGGAGCAGTAATGAGGACCGAGTTGGCCATTCTCCATGACACGAGGGTGGCGGCGACGATGGGATGGTGTCGTGGGCGGAGATGTCGACGAGCTGTTCGGCCGTCGACGCGGCGGCGGCGGCGGCTTGGTGACCTGTGGACGTCTCGGCGCCGCCTACCTTCAGATAACTGATTTCGACAAAGGCCACTGTGGCCGGACCGACACCAGCCCCAGACTCCTCCGCGACCATGTCCTCCTCTGTGAACGAGCTGTCCTCGGCGAACGCCACCGTCGGCGAGCGTTGGTCATCGGCGGCGTCCGACGGCAGGTCGGTCACGACCCCGCCGAGAGAACCTTCCAGCCAGCAGTACGCCTCCGGACCCAGTCGGGCCCGACACCTCTCGCTGGTCGATAAGTGATCCTTCAGTTGCCACATCTTGCCCTTGCTCCTCTGGAAGGAGCAGAACGGACAAGAGTATACCCTACCATGTTTGATCTTGCACGAGGCGGCGAACGCCGTGTACGCTGCGTACGCCTGTTTGTGCACCGTCCGCTGATGGGCGAGCACGGTGGCCTTGCGCGCCGAGAAGGCGCAGAAATGGCAGGAAAACGTCGGCCTCTTGCTGCCACCGGCCAGCGGGTCGTCGTTGGCCGTGTCCGCCGTCAGCAGCGAACTATCTTTACCGGCAGAGTCATTGGACACGACGGGTGCGATGCGAGGCTGGCGGTGTTGCTCCGGCAGCCAGGCGTCAACTTTGGCCCCCAAATGTCGACGGCAGCTCTGTTCGGCCCCGATGTGCTCCTTCAGCTGCCACATGTCACCGACGTGGCCAACGCTGCATGTCGGGCATTGGTATGTGCCACTGCTGGTCCGACACGAGTTGGCGAACGAGACAAAAGCCGCGTGTGCCGCGACATGGGCAATCTTCTGGTGCCGTGCCACCCTCGCGCCATCACCCAAGTACGTGCAGTAGTGGCACTGGAAGCTCTGTCGCTTGTTGTCTGTGTTCAGAACCGACGGGGCGCTCTCGGTCTCCGCAGCAGTACGCACGGGGTGCGCACGGTCGAACACCAACTCGCCGTTGGCCGCGAGAGGGTTCCCGGCTGTCACATCAAGAGGATCTCCGCGTGCCATATCGAGAGGATCTTCAGACGTCACGGCAAGAGGGTCGCCTTCGGCCACATTGACAGGGGTGCCATCCGTAAAATTGAGAGGGTCTCCTACGGCTACCCCCAGTCGGTCAGACCCGCTGACACTTGTGGACGATCTTGGGCTAGCTCCCAACCAGCTGTCCGCCTCCGACCCTAATGTGCGCCGGCAGGCGGCCGAAGTCTCCACGTGGTGTTTCAGCTGCCACCTGTTGGACTTGGTACGAATGAAGGAGCAGCTGGGGCACGACAGGACAATACCGTCCGCGCTCCTGCACGAATCGACGAACGCCATGAACGCTGCGTGCGCTACACCATGCCTGTCGAGCTGATGACGCCACACGTCCTTCTTGGTGGAGCGGAAATGGCAGTAGTGGCAGCGGTAGCGTTGCTTCACGTTGCCACGTCCGGCTCCGGGCGACGGCTTTCTTGCGCGAGCAGCGCCGCCGCCCGACACCGGCAGCGAGTCGCGCACCAAACTGCAGACGGTTGCGGTCGGCGCCGTAGGCGTCACGTGCTCGACGTGCACGAGGTGGCGTGCGGCGGCCGCACCGTCGCCGACCCAACGGGCCGCCTCCGGGCCCAGATAGCTGCGACACGGCGCCGAGCCGGCCACATGTCGCTGCAGCTCCCACCGCTTGTCCTTGCCAGAGTTCCAGCCGCAGGACGGACACTTGTACACGCCATCAGAGTCCCGGCAGAAAGCGACGAACGCCAAATACGCCTCATACGCATCCGTGTGCTTGGTGCGCTGGTGGCGTAGCATCGTCTCCTTGGCGCCAGAGAACGAGCAAAAGTGGCACGAGAAGGAAAGCCGCTTGCCACCGCCGGCCTGCCAGTGCTGTGTCGCCGAGCGCTTCCGCTTACCCGGCCGCTGCTGGGCGGTCTGGTTGTCTGGTCCGAGGTCTGAGGTCTGGTTGTCGCTCCGGCTGGGGCTGCCCCCCGGCCATCCGGCTTGTGACGTGGCAGCCAACTCACAATCGTCGCAGTCGTCGTCGTCACAGTCGTCGTCGTCGCAGTCGTCGTTCTCTTCGAATAGGTGGTCGGTCGAGTCGGGCGGCGGAGCCGCGTCCTCGTCCACAGACTCCATGGCATCACGCTTGACGTCCTTACATGCCGCCGGCGCCGTAGCGGCCTTGTCGGGGTCGGGCAAGACTGGAGGCTTTGGGCCAAGCCAAGCGGCCGCCTCGGGGCCCAGGTGGGCGCGACACCACGACGAGACCATCAGGTGGCGCCGCAGCTGCCACCTCTTGTTCCCGCAGCGCAGGCGTTTGCAGAACGGGCACGAGAAACAACCGTCGTCCCCTCGACATGAGGATGCGAATTTGCTAAACGCTGCGTGTTCCTGCGAGTGTGCGTCCCTCTCGTGTTTTACCACCACTTCTTTACTTTCCGAGAGGAAACAGTAGTGACAGCGAAACGTCTTCTTCCTGCGCGCGTCTGCGGTCGCTGGTCGCCCACTTTGTTGCTTCCATTGTGCGCGCTGCAGCGTCAGCTTCGCGCCGCTCACACGCGGACAAAGAACAGCCTTGACATCAGTGTCGTCGGGAGTCGCGCCAGCTGTACTTTCACCTCCAGCAAGGTTGTCGTTTGGTGAGCATCCGCTGCTGGAAGTGCCGGCATTCTGAGAATCGTGACCGACGCTATCCAGCCAGCATTCGGCCTCTTTCCCTGCGCAGCTCCGACACCATCCAGTGCGCGACACGTGCCGTTTTAACTCCCAAATTTTGCTACGATGCACCCTCAGCTTACAGAATGGACATATGTACGGACCGTTGTCGCCAACGCAGGATGCCGCAAAGGACATGAAACTGGCGAGCGCCCGGGCGTGCTCGACCTTTTGGTGTTCTTGCACACGCTCCTTTGCGGCCGAGTATGGACAAAAGTGGCAGCGAAACGACATCGTCCTGGAGCTGTAAGATTTATCACGTTTGGCTGTCTTTAACAGCGGACTGGGAGGGCGTGGCGCCGAAACGTGCCCACTAGAGGGCAAACTGCCGTCAGCGGGTCCCAGCCATACGTCAGCGTCAGCATTCAGCTGCCGCCGACACGCCTCCACCGTGGACAGGTGCACCTTCAGCTCCCAGATCTTGGTGCTGGCACGGCGGAAGCTGCAGAACGGACAGGACAGCACGCCACCGGACCCCCTGGACGATGCCACCACCTTCATGAATGCCCTGTATGCCTCGGCGTGGACGCTCCTCTCGTGACGCTGTACGACAAGCTTGGGCCCCGAGAACGAGCAGAAGTGGCAGCCGAATTTCAGCTTCCGACCCAACTTATGGTGTGCCTGTTCCTTCAAACTCTTCCACTTTTTGGCCCGCTGCAGCACGACTTTCGCCCCGCTAACACTGGCGCCATGCCACAGTTTCAACTTCAATGGCTTGTTTGCGCAATCTCCTCGGACGTCAGCGTCGACCGTAGGGTGGCCAGCAGTTTCGTCCCGATCGGTGAGAGTACTGCCGTCGGCCGAGCCACGGGGGCAGCCGCTGGAGCTGTTGCTAGCATTGGTGTTGCCGGCTGACGGCTGCAATCGCTTTTTAGATGGGGCACTGGCCCCCTTCAGCCAAGTGACCGACTCTGGTCCCAGACACTCGCGACACCACTTGGACGTGGCCAGGTGGTGACGGAACACCCAGACACGGTCCTTGCAGCCATTCCAGTTACAGAAGGGACATGTGTACACGTTCGCGGTGCCTCGGCACGTGGCGGAAAATCTGAGCCAACCAAAGTGCGCCTTTGTGTGAGCGGAGCGCTCGTGTTCCCTTACGGCCACCTTCGTGTCCGAGAACAGGCAGTAATGGCAACTGAACGAAGGAAATCTCGCTTGCACGAATCCGCCCTTATCCAGCCTCCGCATGTAGTTGCTGGCCGGCTGGTCGGACGATGATTGGGACTGGGGTCGTGTTACCGGCTCAGTGGGCGAAGTGGCTGCGAAAGCCTGGCCGCTAGCAGAGGCGCCCTTGACGGGCGGTTTGCCAGAGGCCTTCAGCCGCCAGCCGTGCTCGGAGCCCACGTGGTCGACCAGAGCGGCGAAAAGCAGGCGCTGGTCGCATGCCGGACATTCGTACGGCTGTGGGCGTGGCCCCGGCAGGCCGCGGATCGCCACCGAGTGGCACGACTGCATGTGGCGGGCGTTGTTGTGCACGGCACACGAACAGATGGCGTCCAGTGAGGACCCGCCGGTGCGGCTCGCACTCCGCCAGTGCACGCGCACCACGTGCTTGCGCAGCGACGACCTGAGTTTAAAGGCAGCATCGCAGGATGTGCACTTCTGCGGCAAGGCTGCGTTCTTGTGACAGATGGCCATGTGCAGTTTATTGCGCGGCAGGTAGCAGTAGGCGGCTGGGCAGATGGAGTGGGAACACTCGACCAGACCCGAGTGGGCTATGTGGCTGTGGGAAAACAGGTCGGCCTTGGTCTGGTAGAACGCGTCGCAGAAGGGACAGGCGAAGACGTTGGCCAGTTGGGTGGTGCCGCGCTCCTCCGACTGATTGCAATCGGGCAGAGCGCCCGCCTCCAACTGCAGCTCGGACAGTGCGCCTGATTCGAACTCAAGCATGACAGCGTTGTCGTCGTCGTCGTCGCCGTCACCTCCGCCCACGCCCCCAACCACCGAAATGGACTCCTGGAAGTTGCGGTTGTCGAGCCGGTTGGCTCCAAATGCTTCCGGGCCTGTCTCCTTGAGCTGCCAGCCATGGCTTCCCTCCAGGTGAGCCACCAGCGTGGCGAAGTCCATCTGCGACGGACACTTTGGGCAAGAATAGGGCCGCGCACGCGGGCCTGGGTAGCTGCGCACCTGCACCGAGTGGTTCCGCACGCAGTGCGGCCAGTCGCCCTCGCCCTTGATATCGCACAGGCACTCGG
Source organism: Ashinkailepas kermadecensis (assembly GCA_034440615.1). Lineage (NCBI taxonomy): Eukaryota > Metazoa > Arthropoda > Thecostraca > Neolepadidae > Ashinkailepas > Ashinkailepas kermadecensis. The sequence goes on from JAOTOM010004425.1 coordinate 177,913, forward strand.
CGCCGTCTCCCACCTGGACACCCATCTGTTGCTGCGAGCCGTGATAGCTGAACATGTGCTGAGCGCACGCGATTTGCGTGCGGTACCAGCGGTCACAGTACGAACACCGGTGCACGCAGTCGTGTGCGCCCTTGTGGGCGTGCGTCACGTGCGCACGAGTCGTCATGCTCCAGCAGTACTTGAAGGCGCACGTGTCCAGCTTCATGCTGTCCTTGGAGTCCAGGCCGGAGTGTATCCGCTCCATGTGGTTGACGTACACCTTGCGCTGCAGAAAGAACATGTCGCAGAACGGGCAGTCGATGCGGCCCGGGTGGGTGGTCAAATGGTCTATGCTGGCGCTGGGGCGTGGCTTACCAGCGGTGCCGTCCACGCGCTCCACCTTGATGTTCTTCACGGCCACCTTGCTCTTTGCTCTCCCAGTCGAGTGTGCGGCGCGCTCCGATTTGATATCCTTCACTGCCACTGTTGTCTCTTGTTTGGTATTGCCGACGCGCGGCCGGGCCGCGGCGGCCGATGTCTTTGTGGCGGGCAGACGCACCATCCACCCGACTGCTTCGCTGTCGAACGGGGCACTGCCGCCAGAGCTTCCCGGCTCGGCATCCTCACAGTCATCGGCGGCACCAAACACGCTGGTGCCATGCTCCTTGGGCAGCCAACCGTGCTGGCTCTTGAGGTGCTGCACAAGCGGACCGAAGCGCAGCCTGACGCCGCATTCTGGGCACGTGTACGGCTGGGGCCGCGGCCCGGCCCGCTGGCGCGCCTGTCGGCCGTGGTACGTCCACAGGTGGGCTCGCGACACGCAGCCCGGCACGCAGCAGCGGCACGTGATCCGGCCCAGCAGGCGCACCGGCGGTTTCTGCTGCCGGTGCAGGCCGCCCATGTGGCGCTGCAGGTGGAACTGGGACGGGAAGCCGGCGTCGCAGTGGTCGCACGCCACTCGCCGCTGCGACGGGTCCTTGTGCAGCGCGGCACGGTGCTTCGGCATCTGCTGCAGGTAGCAGTACTTGACCGGACACAGCGCCTTGGAATCGTCCACCTCGGCCAGACCCGAGTGCGCCCGCCGTGCATGCATGGCGTACTCCATCTTGGCCTGGAAGAAGCCGTCGCAGAAGGGGCACTCGTAGAGGTCCGTGGTGACGCTGGTGGTGGCGTCGGGCGGTGCGAGTCGTGGAGCGCTGGCTGCGGCGCGAACCGGCGCGGCCACCTTCCGGGCTATGGCGCGCTTCACCAGCTTGCTAGCCTGGGACACGGCGAACGCTGCCCTCTTCTTGACCGCCTTGTTGTCGCTTCTCGATTCAAGGAACACCCAGCCGTGCGCATTGCGGAAGTGATGAAATATGCTCGAGAAGGCCATGGTGGTGTGGCACAGCGGGCAACCGAGCTCGGCCCACCGCGGCTGCTGGCCTCCCACATCAATACCAGTCAGCTTCAGAACCCAGCTGTGCTCCTGCTGCAGGTGCTTCAACAGATCGGCGTAGTCGAGCAGTGTGTGGCAGGTTGGACAGCTGTACGGGCGCTCACGCGGCCCGGGGACACCGCGCACCAGCACAGAGTGAGCCTGCAGCATGTGGGTTTTGGAGACACGCAGGAGCGCGCGCGAGTTGTCGGTGTGCGAACACCAGCAGTGGCCGTCCTCGCGCACTTGGAACGCCGGAACCGACTCGTCCGCGTGCCTCAAGGCGGTATGCTTCATCAGGTCCTCGGCGGTGCAGAAGGTACTGTCACACTGGCTGCAGCGCGCCAGCCGGCCCGGACCCGTCTTGTGATACGTGCGCTCGTGATTCTCGATCTTGTCCGTGACGAGGCAGCACAACTTGAAGCGGCATGCGGTGCCGACCGACTCGTGCTTGTCGCCGCCCACCAGGTGGTTGCTCACCATGTGACGCTGGTACATGGCGTGCGAATGGAAGAAGGCGTCGCAGAACGGACAGTCGCGCCGCTTGGTGTCGTCGCCGCACGCCATCAAGTAACTGACGGGCACCACGGTGCCTGTGACGGGGCCGTCCGCCGTCTCGCAGTCGCTGACCGCCAAGCCGCCGTCGCTGTCGCCGGCCGCCGTCGGTTGCGACGTCTCGTACCGACTGTCGGCAAAGTGGCGGTGCCAGCGCGCATGCGCCGCCGCGTTGAACACGAGCCCGTTGCACTGGCCGCACGTCGACTGGTGCGGCGTCGGGTCCGTCCGGTGATTGTTGGTCAGGTGGACGCGCACTTTGCGCGCGTCGTCCGAGTAGAAGTTGCACAGCGGACATCGCCACGGGTGAGCGCGCGCCAGGCGCTCAGACTTGGCGTCGTGCCAGTACATGTGGTGGCGGATGTTGGACTGCGATCCCTGTTTGCCACAATGCTGGCAACTGAACATGGTGTTGTCCTTCCTGTTGCGATGGCCGAGAACCTCCGCCGGCCCGCTGGCTACTGGAGACCCCTGTTTGGTCTGGCTAGGTGCCGCAGCCACCCCACTGGCGTCCAGCGAGGTGTTCTTGGCGGGGCTTGACGCCGCATCCGCCCCGGTGACGCTCGGGCAGCGGTGTCGGGTCAGTTCGAACGTGCCGATTTTGCATCGACGACAACTCACCTTGACCTGAGCGCCGCGCACGCCGTGCAATCGCAGCAGGTGTTTGTACGTGTCTTTGTAGGTATTCGACCCGTAGAAACATTTGGGGCAGTGGTGGCGCAGGCCACTGAACCTTCGCTCGGCGGAAGCCGAGTGAAGAAACTCGTGCCGCGTGTACCTCATGGCGCTCTCAAACACTTTGCCACATTTCGGACATGTAAACGAGGAAGGTACGTTGGCGGAGGCGTCAGCAGTCGGCTGGACTGCCGTACTAGGCGACCGTCCCGCCGATTGTTGCGCTCCAGGCGAGGGAGCCACTGGGGCCTCCTCACCATCAGCACAATTATGCCTCTGCAGGTTGTAGGTGATCGAGAAGCACGAGGTACACGTGCGCTTCAACTTGGCGCGCGCCATACCACGCACATGATGCACGAACCGAATATGGTTGAATATTCTGCCATGCTTGTTGGATGCGTAGAAGCAGAACGGACAGTGATGCCTCAAGTGGCGCATCTTCCGGTCTGCCTCCGCCGTGTGGTAGTAGGCGTGTAGCCGGTGTTTGGTTATGTCGCGCGCCACCTTGCCGCAGTGGCGGCACTTGAGCGACGGGGTGCCACCGGTGTCGACACGGGGCACCAGTGACTCGGCCTCACCAAGCGGCACCAACACGGCCTCTCGGGCGCCGTCCGTCGACTCTGCGCGGGGTGTGCCACCAACGCAGTTATGTCTGGCCAGATGGTAAGTGGTGACCTGGCAGCTGGGACAAGTGACAGAGAAGCGCCCACCCTTGGTATTGTGCACTATCTGCAGGTGGATGTGGATCCTCTGCGGTCTGTCTGACGCGTAAAAACATTTAGGACAGTGGTGAGAGAGGTGTTTCATCTTCTGCTGTGCCTCGGAAGTGTGGAAGTACGCGTGCATGTTGTACTTGGCACGGGACACGGCCACCTTGCCGCAGTGGCGGCACCGGAGCCCGTCCACATCATCAGAGGCCGCGGCGGCCGGCGGCGGCGGTGCCGGCCAAGTAGTGGGCGTGGCCGCCAGCCCGACCTCTGAGGCCACCTCAGAGGCGGCCGAGGCTGTCTCTAAGTCGGCTTCTGAGACAGGCGTCCTCGGCTGGCAGTTGTGTCGGCTCAAGTCGTAGGTGATCCCCTGGCAGCGAGTGCACCTGTGGCGCAGCTTAGCAGCGTTCAGTCTGTGCACCAGTCGCACGTGAGCATAAAGCCGCTTCGCGTCGTTGCACGCGTAGAAACACTTGGGACAGTGGTGACAGAGATGGCTCATCTTCAGCTTGGCCTTTGCTGTGTGAAAGAAGGAGTGGCGGCTGAAAGAGCTCTGGTCGACTGAAATCTTGCCACAGTGTTCACACTGGCGCGACTGGTCACCCGCGACGACGATGCCGATGCCGATGCCGATGCCGATGCAGATGCAGGCACGGGCTCGAGCGCCGAAGCAGCTGGAGGCGGGGCCGGCATAGCTGGAGGCGGGGCCGGCGAAGCAGATACGGATGAAGGCTCAGCAGACGCGCGGTTGCTGGTGCCACCCAGACAGTTATGTCGCGACAGTACATACGTCGATACTTTGCAGCGTGGACAGACTTGGCTGAATGTTGACCCCAATAGCCCGTGCACCCCACGCAGGTGGCCGAAAGTCCGCTTCGGATCATCGGACGCGAAGAAGCACTTGGGACAGTGGTGGCAAAAGTGTTTCATCCTCAGTTTGGCCCTGGCGGTGTGGAGGAAGGCGTGCTTCTCGTAGCCGCTACGATGTTTCGAAACTTTGCCGCAGTGTGGGCAGGTGAGGCGCGAGTCAGGGGTCTGATCAGCGGTCGTGTCAGCGGTCGGATCATCGGTCCGGTCAGCGGCCGGGTCGACGGCAGGAGGCGGCGGCGGCTCGACAGGGCCAGACGGGGCCGCCGCCGTCAGATTGGCAGACTCCACAGTCGCCGCAGTCGGCCCTCGCCGATGGTGCAGCTGCCGGTGCCGCGTCACCAGGTACTGGAAACTTGACCCGAAGTAGCAGTCGGCGCAGTGGTGCCGCCGGTCGGCGAACTTGACGCGCGCCTCGACCGTGTGGAAGAACACGTGAGCAGCGACGGCCGTCTGCGTGCGCAGAACGCTGCCGCACTGGTCACACTCGTGCACGCTGGAGCTGACGGTGGCACTGACGTCGTCGCCGCCGCCGCCGCCGCCGGCTGGTAGCCGGCCCGGGCTGACGATGGCCTTTATGTTGGCCGTGATACGACAGCCCTGGTCGAGAGTGATGCGCACGCCTCGCCGGCTCAGCAGCAGTCGCACCATGAGCGCCTGCGCGCGCGGAAACGAGCTGTCCACGTACTGCGCCCAGTCCTCGGCCGGCAGCTCGGGGTGGTGGTCAAGCACGTGGAACGAGCCCCACTGGCTGGTGCGCTCCTGACAGAGCCGGCAGTGGAAGAGCGCGTCGCCCGAGTGGCTCTGGTAGTGGTAGGTGAGCTCGCTCAGGTGTCTGAAGTGCGCCTGACAGCCGGGACAGCGCAGCGTGGCGAGCGCGGCGCGCAGCTCGGCCACGGGCGGCAGGTCGGAGAGCGGCGCCGGCCGGCCGGTCCCCAGCTCGGCCGGCCGGTCGTTGCTGGCGGCCACGCGCGCCGCCCACCGCGACGCCGGCTGGCGGTGCCGGCCGCGGCCGCTGGTCGCCGCCGGCTGCCGCTCGCCACACTCGTAGTCGCAGTGGCCCCCCGTCTCCGGCGCCGCCTGCAACACAGCCAGAGCTCAGGGCTCGGAGCGCACCGCTACCGGCCGCGCCGGAGACGGGGGCCGCGCTGGCGCCGGCGCCGGTGTCGGCCAGACCTCGCGCCACACAGCCAGGTGGCGTAGCACCCGACCGCCGGCTGGTGCGCCACCGCCGACTGCGGCACACCGGACCAGCATGCCACGTGTCGACACCTACCACCCACGGCGCACCACGATAACAATCAGACAACAGGCGTATGCAATGGGTCGCTGATAATCCAGGCCTCACGGATATGGATTCAGCTCAGTCGTTACCACGAATCGTCTTCATTCCGAGTATACTGCATAGTAGAGTGTACAGTTTAGTGCAATTAGTACAGTGCAGGGTTGTTGGCGAAGACGTCGAAACCCGGGATGACGTCGACATAACTGGGCAATATGACAGGCACTAGTTGCCATGTGAACATTGCACGTGTTTGCAAAATACGGCAGGAACGCCAGACATCGAGCCTGTCGAAAGGGGTGACAGTTTGAGGTTGTCAAATTATATTGCAAGTAAAATTCTGAGAGAAGAGAAAACATTTCGGGGATAATAATCAATTGCCTCCCAACTCATTGGATGTATAGTACTCAATTTGCGACTTATGAAAGGAACATGCTTCGACAATACGGTGAAAGGTACAACCGCTCCCTAAAACTCGGCATGGCTAACCCATGATGGCTGGTTGACCATGTGGCTTTCAACCATCCATGGACGTTAAGGGAGATAACTTTTGGTTTGCCCTCTCTCCGCCAGGGCGCATGCACAGCATAGGCATACTGGGGGGGGGCTTTAGGGCGCATCGACAGCATAGGCATACCTGCGCGGGCGCCAATAGCTCACGACACCAGTGCGCGTCTTAATTGTTCACACAACCAGTCTGTGACTTAATGGTTCACGCCACCCGTCTGCGACTTAATGGTTCACGACACAAGTACGCGCCTGAATGGCTCACTCCACCAGTCTGTGACTTAATGGTTCACACCAGTGCACGCCTTAATGGTTCACACCACCAGTATGTGACTCAATGGTTCACACCACCAGTGTGAACCATGACTCAATGGTTCATGTTACCAGTTTGTGACTCAATGGTTCATGCCACCAGTTTGTGACTCAATGGTTCACGACACCAGTGAGCACCTTAATGATTCACGTCACCAGTCTGTGACTTAGTGGTTCACGATACCAGTGCGCGACTTAATGGTTCACGCGACAAGTCTGCGACCTAATGGTTCACGCCAACAGTTTGCGACTTAATAGTTCATACCAGTGCGCGCATTAATGGTTCACGACACCAGTCTGTGACTTAATGGTTCAAGACACCAGTCCGTGACCTTAATGTTTCGCATGCACCCAGACACCTAATATATGCAAAAAAGCTGGTATGAGCACCTTGAAGTCTGCCTTGTGAACCTTTCAATCCCGTGTGACAAAGTGGACCATAAGGATGTTCAGCTCGTGTGCACAAACATCCCAGAGTAAAATATAACGGATTTTCTGTAAATATTGATATATAAAGAAGTATTTCGTGTTCAAACCAGTCCATCCCAGTAATTTGACAAGATACTGCAAAAGTAAGAGATCCCGTCAAAATGTACGGCGACCGAGCATTGAAGGAGAGGCGCTTCGATAATAGGTGGGTGAATGGAGGTAAAATGCATTTGGATGCTAGCTTCGAACGACAAAACACAACATACATGTTGCTTCCACTGTGCAATTGAACTGGATAAATATCTGCCAACAAAAAAGAAAATGAAGAGTTAAGGTGACTATGGGGAACAATTCCGCCCAGTGATGAATTATTAGTGAAATAGGGTGGAATATACCACTTTCTGAACACTCAATCGACATCCTTCTCCAAGAAGTATCGACATTCTGCTCCTTGATGCGTGCTTATGAAGTCTTCGTGTTTCCTTTCTAACAGTATCTCGCTTACAAGTGTCATGTTCATGCTCTCGATAATAACGTAAATGTACACCTGCCTGCGCTTTGCTTGCAGAACACACTCGCTTTAAAGGCGGCTCAAATGACATTGATGGTCCGGCACGCCTAAAAAAAGATCACTCTTCCCCGCCCCCGCTCTCGATAAGGAATAGTGATACGCGAACATCTCGCAACGCAATTTCAGGTAAATGGATCAATTATAATGTGATAGGGCATACAATAACAGCTCACAGCATTGGTATTATTATCCCTGTCCCGAATATAGCTCGGGACGAGTGGTCTAGGGGTAAGTGCTCGTCTCACAATCGAAGTTGGGTGTTCACCTGTCGCTACTCTTCGCCCGCGACCAATCGGCGTGAGAGATTGGCAACGCTATATGACTCAACGGTCGACTGTCGTAAAAACCAATAACCAACCAACCGAATATAGCTCTTCCTAAGTTATATATCTCAACACAAATGATAAAGGTACAGTCATAAGTACCTATTGACGATTGGCTCAAATTTGAGTCTGAAAGGCATCAAAAGCATTTGATATGACACCAATTTCATGGCAAATTTCGACATCCTACTGTGCTTGTTTCTACATCTCACACCTAACGAAAAACCGTTATCTAACCATGATTCCGCCCAACATGCCGAACGGTGGGTGAGAGTTTATGTTACTGTGGGGAACAACTCTGTCCACCATGACAAATGATAGGTGAGAGCTTACGTGACTATGGGGAACAATTTTGTCCACCATGCCGAATGTTGAATCAGAAAGCTAAAAGACTGATTATTTCGTGCATTTCGGAGTGCAAATGAATCGTGAGATACTATGGAGATCTATCGATATTGAAAATGAAGACGTCACCACTTTTTCGCATATGGCATCGGAGCCGCGGCTAAAGTTGGTCTCTCCTGTCCGGACCGGGCTTCGTCTCAAGTCGTTAAATGCGCCCGCATTTACACAACCCGGGAGGGCAATGATAAAATATTCGTGGTTGGTTGGTAATTTGGGCTTAGGGGCGCATCGACTGCGATGGTCATACAGCGCCCAATAAAATATTCGTGACATAGGTTGGAATATACCACTGAATCAACCCCTTCCTAAAAAATGTCGACATCGTGATTCTTGATGTGTGCTTATGAAGTCTTCATTGCTGATTTCTAACAGTATCTCGTTTATCAATATCATGTTTATGCTCACCATTATAGATCGCGATAAGCGAACATCTCGTAACACAATTCCAGGTAAATGGATTACCGATGATATGCTTTGTTCTACAACACCAGTTGATAGCAAAGGTGCTATTATTGTTATCATCATCGTTAATATAGGCATCCCCATGTTAGGTACCTCTCGAGGCAAATGAAAAAGACGCACATAAAAGTGCACCACTGTTTGAAAATTAAATTTGAGAACTTCCAAAAATATGCTAAACAACACCGTTTTGATGGATAATTTTGACATCCTATTGTACTCGTTTCGACATCTCACACCTAACTAAAAACTACTACTTTAAAAGCGCAGTTAAGGAAAGAAAGGGCAAGGGAGAAATTACCCCCAATTAAGAAGCAATGACCTGAACTGAGACAACTTGGCCTTTCACATGAACAGCTGCTTCTTGCGGCGTAGAATGAAGGTGTGCCGTATAAAAAGCAGGTCTGTTCATGGAAATTATTTGGGGGAAGCATTATATTGGTCCAGGAGGCGAAACCATTCATGAGGTCCCGCTATCAGATACCATGTTAAGTCGTGAAAATATTGAAGAGTCGACAGTGATAAATTGTTCGTGAAATAGGGTGGATTTTCCACGTTCTGAGCACTGGATAGACATCCTTTCCAGGGAAGTATCGACATCGTGCTTGATGTGTGCTTCTGAAGTCTCCATGACTTGTTTCTAAGAGTATTTCGCGTATAGGTATCATGCTTATCCTCACCATTACGGGTTGATTGCACAAGCATCTCGTAACAGAATCCCAGATAGATATTTTATATGATGTGATCTGTTAAACAATGTCATCTGGCGATAACATGGCATTGCAATCGTAATCGTTTGCATAAGTTCCCTATATTTGGTGTCTCCGAAATGAAACCAAAAACATGCACTTATGAGCACACTATTGGCTCAATATGGAGTTGGAAGGATTGAAACGATACCTTAAGTGGCATCCTTCCATGGCAAATTTCTACATCCTGCCATCATCGTTTCGACATCTCACACCTAACGAAAAACCATTATTTTAACACTGGGAGCCCATCAGATACAAATTGACACCTGCAGGGAACGACACACATTGGGGCATCTATCCTTCCTTCTCCCACCACACAATAGGATGATAGTTTAAATTACCCCATGGGATTTGCATAACACCAGGGATGTTGTTTTATATACTTTTGAGGGGCAGGTGGTCCCAATGTTGGTCCCCCCCAATAGTTTAAACTTTTAACATAGGACCATATGGAGTGTCCCCCAATCTATTTTGGCCCGCCCATTGCCTTCATGCACTGTGCTGCTTCACAATCTTTTTTTCAGAAATCAACACCCGATTGAACTTGCATAAGATACAATGTCAAAATCCCTCCTCTTTCAAAAATTGATGTTCTTATCTCCACCTGCTTAATCATCAAAACATAGCCCGTCCTTTACTACTGGATTTCCCTATTTGGAATAATCATTAGGGTTTAGGGGCGCATCAACTGCATCGGTCATACAGCTCTTTGGAAGAATGTAATTTTTTGTAAATTTATTATTTGGGTTTAAGGGCGCGCCGACTACAGGGTCATTTCGCACCCATTAGCAAAGAAGGAGATAGGATCGCGGAGCGTGCCCCTCCCCCACCCATCAGCAAAATTTACCACAGCCTTTATGTGCACATTGGACAGAATTTGGGGGATTTATCTGGGAACATTTCACAGTTGATCAGAAGTCCCACTCCACCCGAAACTGACCGGCTGGATCCGTTCTTAAACGTCCGCTCAACGGATGTTTTTTTTAACGCCGAAGGCGCCCCCTCCCCCCCCCCTCACCCCGTGGTAGGAAATGTGGTCCGCCCCTGTACCTACTCAACTATTCTCCATTTCACACAGACACGGCTATATGAAAACTGGATGAAATGTAACACAACTTACCCGAAAAGCCGGCAATAAAACCAGTAACAATACAACACATTGACGATACGTCAGTGTGTTGGTCAAACAATTCAAGCATTAAAAGAATTCATCGCGTCGTGCCGCCAATTAAATTATTCATGGTATTAAAACGGCTATGGCTGGGTTGCATCCCGGTTCCAGCTACTGAATTCGAAAGGCTTATTGGGTACATCCTGTAGTTACTAAACGCAAATCCCTGCGATTGGAAAGGTTGATGAACACCGAATGAGCGCTTCAAAGTTATGCAAAATCGTCACATCAATTCAGAGTAATTCGATATGCTCGGCCGGGACAAATTTACATCCTGTAGGTGGTGGATTTTCATACAACACCTTGATTCAGTTAGGTGTCGTTGTGCTCCGCGAACCACCAGCGATGACGCTATTATTTATGAAATTGAAGTCCGATCTACACAAACCGAAAGTAGCAGAACCCATTTCATCTGGTGCAAGTTAATGTGGATGAATTTTTCGTTTGCTCATCTAATTTGCAAAATTTCCTGTCAAATGGGTCATTGTAATATGATGAATCGGATGCAAGGTGTTTTTCCTGTTTATTGCTCTCCACTACCATGAACTTATGCATAGTTAAAATTCAATAAGCACTTCATTTTCCTGCGTAAAAGAACAAGACATTGAAATGGAATAGCAGACAATTGTATTCCCTTTCATGTCGTGGTCTTCTGCACCCCACTGGGGTTTTACTTTATCTATAAGTTAGCTCCGAAGTTAGGCGTCGAAAGCTGGTTTTGTTGTGGTCTATAGCAGTCTTTGGCACCAGAACAGCTCTCAGTCTGGTTTGAAACGTGAATGGAAAGTACTCTGACGATATTTCATACGTATTTAGTGTTCAATTCTGATGGATGCTTCTGTAGTCGGACATGGGTAGGGCGATAGACCAGGTGCAGCGAGTGCAGATCGAGAGCGAGACAGCGAGGTGGTCGGTACGTACCACATGGTTCTCCGACCAGAGTCGCATCTCGGCCTGGCGCTGGTCGGTGGCGGTGACGGCCGCCTCCGGCAGCAGCTCCAGCGGCTGGAACGTGACCGGCCGGCCGCCTGCCTCGCACGCCGACATCCGCGGCCCGGCCACGCGCCGAGTCTGTACCTGTCAACACGAGCACGCCCAGTCTGTACCTGTCAACACGAGCACGCCCAGTCTGTACCTGTCAACACAAGCACGCCGAGTCTGTACCTGTCAACACGAGCACGCCGAGTCTGTACCTGTCAACACGAGCACACGCTGCACACACACTATACACAGACGATACCGGCTTCTCAACTGCACTGCTTGCACAAATCTACTTTATCTGCATGCATTTGCATGCGTACGTACTGCAAATGCCTCCGAGACAAACCGACAGCATTCGTAGCCAAGTTATTAAAAACAACTCAAATTTTCTTCTCCAGTACGAATATTCTGCAAATGCTGCCCGAGTGGCGACATGCAGTGAGGCCATGGGTTGAAACACACTAAGGCACGAGTCAGCGACAGTGAGGGACTGGGCGGGCCTTGCCTTACCGACAGTCGGCGACAGTGAGGGGCCGAGCGTCGTAGCGCCTTACCGACAGTCAGCGACAGTGAGGGGGCCGAGCGTCGTAGCGCCCTACCGACAGTCAGCGGGCTGAGTGGCGTTGTGCCTTACACCGACAGTCAGCCACAGTGAGGGAGCTGAAGAAGAAGAACATTGGGTTCTTTTACGACGCATTTAACCGCTAGGTCATATAGCGTCACCAACCTCTCATGCCGATTGGTCGCGGGTGGACTCGGCAAATGCCGCCGGTTGTGAGATACGAACCCACACTCTTGCGATCAAGAGCCCGACGCTCTACCAACTAAGCTACCGCGGCCCCCGTGAGGGAGCTGAGTGGTATCGTGCCTTACCTACAGTCAGTGGCAGTGAGGGGGCTGAGCGTCGTAGCGCCTTACCGACAGTCAGCGGCAGGGGGCTGAGCAGCGTCGCGCCTTACCGACAGTCCCGACAGCGGGTTGATGGAGAATTTGATTAGTTGTTCGGGTTCGGCCAGCTGCGACAGCACGTGCTGCAGCGATAACACGGTGGACAGGAATGGCCGACCGCTGGACGGACCCTCGCCGGCCTGTCGAGACACGTAGCACGACTTGACGCAGCTCAACAGACGCCCAGACACCGCCAGCGTGCTACTGGAGTTGCAGCACACATTGCTGGCGTTAGACACACAGTACCCAGTAACAGTCACCCTGGTTGACCACACAAGGGAAAACTATGTCGGCAACATATATAAATCGGAAAAACGGACGTGACGATTGGTCATAGATACAGAAAGAGTCGCAAATACGAGAATGGTAGCCTTATCATAAACAAAAATACCAGAATGGTAGCCTAATCACAAACAAAAAATCACAGCGGTACAGGGCGATCGTGTCACTAATATAATACCATCTTACATGTTGGCTGTCCTGAATATACGATAAGTGGCATTTACAGAGTAATGACCAGGAACACACACACACCAACACACTGTTCAGACGAACATCCATATCAGCACACGTTTCAAGAAGACGCCTCTGGGCGCGTGGTCAGCGAGGCACATGTTTATTACTGATAGCATTACCTATCTGATGCCGGATGCCATACACACGCATGGCCAGCGAGGCACAGGTTTACGACTGATAGCATTACCTATCTGATGCTGGATGCCGTATACACGTGTGGCCAGCGAGACAGGTTTACGACTGGTTGCACTACTTACCTGATGTTGGATGCCGTATACACATCATCCATAAGCTTGGCTATGCTGAACGAACCAGTCTCCACAAATAGCATGCACACATACAATTTGATTATCCACCAGGTTCTGAAAGAACATGGCCCCGCTGTTTTACATCAGGAACTGATGTTGGCGAATGAATTCCTGACTAGCGGAAACGAATAAAGACTCAATTATCCACAATTATGGTGATCAATGCAAAATGACCAGAAAACATTTATATCCATTGATACATTGTACATAGAGATCAGGGGACTGCAACAGGTGACACAGGCACAACATTATTATGCAAATGTATTCATGGAAGGATGCGTATTGTTTGCGACGAATCAGGAGCACGTTTGGCTACGCTTAGAAACGCACGCATTGGTCGCATTAGAGCGGACAGTGCCGTTCTTGTTGTTGTTGAAGATGATGATCATTAATTGGTATTTAGGGGCACGTCGACAGCAAGGTCATTTTATGCCCATTACGGACAGTTATATTTTCCCTACATCCTTTCTTGTGATGGCGGCATAATCGCATTGCTCAGAGGGAAGCAATGCCAATTGATGGCCCTGCCACCCTCGCCGCCTGATGGCAGTGAACCTGCAGGACATCGAGATCAATACGTAAATGCACCCGATAAAATTATATGATCGTGAGTCAGCTGTACGTCAGTGGCTTGTCTGGCTGTGGTGCCCGAACTATAATCTGGGGGGAAAAAACCTTAAAATATCATTTTCGCGGATGTCGCCATCCCCATGGAAGAGTAGATTCGTGCGGAGCACCGAATGTGATTTCATGCGAATTGACAAAGGTCTGGCGAAACGCTCCGGTTTCACGCTGATGCGGTCCTAAGCTCCCCATATATCTGTAATGTGATGACGCGTCGACTGGTCATGGCGTGATTCACTTGTGGATTGTGTAACACGTAGAGGTCAAGGTCAGAGGTGACGTAGGCATGCTCGTGCTTCTGACTCATGGCGGATATGTAACCCGCGGCGCGAGGAGGGAGAGGGCCAGTCGGCCGCGACCTGAGCTCTCCGCAGGCTGCACCTGCGTGTGCTCTCACTGTTCTTTTTGGCAAACTGTCGGACTTCACCAACTAACATACTTCAGTTAACAAGCTATTTCGGCCAAGATGCCCGAGATATCAGCAGTAACCACAAGAGGCGAGGCGGCGACCGTCTCGGCTGGAGGTGCGGCGGCGCCCACGACGACAGGCGGTGAGACGACGAGGCGCGACGGAGGCGGCGCGTTCGACGCTCGTCTCATCCCGGAATACGACGGGTCGGCAGACGTGGTGGAATGGTTTACACGGGCTGAAGTGCTGTGCAAGCACCGCGGTGTGGACCTGACGGGCGTTCTGCCGGCGCGGCTCGCAGGAGGAGCGTTCGCCGTCTGGATGCAACTGTCGGAGACGGCGCGGAACTCGGCGGATGCTGTGCGTGACGCACTCTACGACGCTTTCGCTATGGACCGGCTGGGCGGCCTACGATGCCTACGCAAGTCCCCGCCTACAGCCCGGTGAGTCAGCAGACGTATATCTGGCAGATCTGCGGCGGCTCGCCACTCTGTATGGCGGGGTGCCAGAGCGCGCTCACCTGCGCGTTCATATCTGGTTTGCCGGACACGGTGCGCATGACGATCCGGGCCGGCACTCGCGCGGAGGCCTTGGACTTCGCCAGCATCTTGGCGCGCGCGCGGGCCGTCCTGAGCGATGAGCGCGTCGCAGTGACGGCGGCCGCGGCGCGCGAGGAGGCATCTCCGCGCGCTCCCGCAGCGCCGCGGACGGTGAGACGCCCGCCGCGGCGCTGCTGGTCGTGCGGCGAGCTGGGTCACTTCGCGGCCGCCTGTCCGCGGAAGGAGCCAGGAAACTCGCCGGGAGGCGACGCGTCAGCGCAAGCGCCGTCTCCCCGACAATAAGAGGCGCGCTGCCCGTCACCTGGTTGGAGGTGGACGGGCGGACCTGCAGCGTGTTGGTCGACACCGGCTGCACAGACACACTGGTGTACACCGACCGCTGCCGGCAGTGGTCGTCGCGGTCGGTCAGGATGCTGACGATCAGTGGCGACGAACTTCGGTGCTGCGGCACCGGCAACGTGGTGGTCAGCACCAACGGCCGACGGGTGAGCCTCGATGTGCTGGTTGTGCTGGTGGTGCCGGAGCGGCCGCTGGGGGTCGATGTCGTGCTCGGTATGACCGGCATCGCGGCCCTGGGGGAGTCTGCCTGCGGACGCCGACAGATGTTCAGTTATGTGTGGCAGCGGCTGTGACCTCCCCGGGCCCGGCGGTGGACGCAACCGATTTCACGGCACGATTCGACGTTGAGCAGCGGGCCTGGACAGTGGCCTGGAAGTGGGCGGACGGCGCCGGCCCTGAGTGTCTGAGCAACGAAGTGGCTGAATATGCCGTCCCTCAGAGCGCTCGGCGGGCGTACGACGCGGAAATCGACACATGGATCAGCAACGGCTGGCTGAAGCCGTACGACAGTGAGGTGGACGGGCCGCCGCGCGGGTTGGTCCCCTGATGGCGGTGCGGCAGGTCAACCAGGACAAAGTGAGACCCGTGCTGGACTACCGAGAACTGAACGGGTTTGTGACGGCCCACACAGCGGACGCTGACGTCTGCGCGGATCAACTGAGGAAGTGGCGGCAGCACGGCACGCGGATCGCAGTGGTGGACCTGCGAAGAGCTTATCTCCAGCTGCGGCTTGAGCGCCGGCTGTGGCCGTACCAGACGGTGATGGTGAGGGGGCGGCGGTACTGTCTGACCCGACTGGGATTCGGACTCAACGTCGCCCCGCTGGTCATGAAGGCCGTCGTGCGGGCAGTGCTGGCGGAGGACGTCGACATGCAGCGCGGCGTGCTCCCGTACGCAGACGAACTGCCGGTCGACGAAGATGTTGTAAGCGCTGACCGCGTGACGCAGCACTTCGCCCGCTTCGGCCTGGCCTGCAAGCCGCCGGAGCGCGCGGCGGACGGTGCGCGCCTGCTCGGCCTGCACGTGCAACTGGTGGACGGTGAGCTGCACTGGACGCGCGACAACGCCATCGCGTCGCCGCCGGAGCGGGTCACGAGTCGCTCCGTGTTCGCCTGGTGCGGTCGGCTGGTGGCGCATCTGCCAGTCAGCGGCTGGCTCCGCCCGGCTGCTGCCTGGCTGAAGCGCCGGGCGAACGCCGTGACGCGCGGCTGGGATGATGTCGCCACATACGCGGCCCTCCTGTCCCAGATCTCACAGGTCAGAGACCGGCTGGAAGCGCACGACCCGGCGCACGGGCCGTGGCGGCTGACCGGCGAGGTCACCGTGTGGACGGACGCCAGTGCGATCGCCGCGGGAGTGGTCATCGAGAGCCCAGGCGACGGTGTGGTTGAAGACGCCTGCTGGCTGCGGCCGGTGACTGCAGCATCGGCTCACATTAACATGGCCGAGCTCGATGCGGCAGTGCGCGGCGTCAACCTCGCCATCGCCTGGGGAATTCGCGACATCGACCTCCGTACGGACTCCGCCACGGTCCATCGGTGGATCAGCGATGCACTGACTGGCCGCGCGCGCCTCCGCACAAAGGCGCACGGTGAGATGTTGATCCGGCGACGTGTCGACATCATCCGCCAGCTAGTGGAAGAGCTACAGCCGGAGCTGTCTGTCACGCTCGTCCGGTCGGAGGAGAACAAGGCAGACGTGCTGACCCGCGTTCCGAGAGACTGGCTGCGCGAGCACGAGCCGCCGGCCGAGGCCGCGACGTCGGCTGGAAGTACCGCTCGCGGTGAGGACGGGCACGCCGGCGCGGCCGCGGCGGCCGCCGCAATGCAGGACTCCGGCGATGACGACGCGGACATTGACATGCAGGCACGTATCCAGACCGTGCACGAGAGGGCGGGCCATCCGGGTATCCGCCGGACACTACTTCGTGAGAGTCCGTGACGTGTCACGAGCCGACGTCCGGACGGCCGTGAATCGGTGTGACGTGTGCCGATCCATTGACCCCGCGCCGGCGCGTTGGCAGCACGGCTCGCTGAGTGTTCCGGATTCGTGGAAGCGGCTCGCAATGGATGTGACTCACTATCAGGGTGGATCGTATCTGACTTTGATAGACTGCGGCCCGTCTCGCTACAGCCTGTGGCGATATCTGGGTTGCCCAGACGCGGCCGAGGTCATCAGACACCTGGAGACGATTTTCCGCGAGCGCGGCGCGCCGGAAGAAATTCTGGCCGACAATGATACCATCTTCCGCGGACGTCAGATGCCGGCGTTTGTGTCAAAGTGGGGTGTGGTCCTTCGCTTCCGGGCCGTCCATGAGCCGGGCGGCAACGGGATTGTGGAGCGCAGTCACCGTACCATCAAGGTGATCGCCGCGCGCCGCAGGCGTGCCATCGCGGAGGCTGTACACTTGTACAACGTCACTCCGCGGTCCGGCGACTCGGCCGCGACATCGCCGGCTGCCGGTATTTACCAGTACGCGGTGCGTGACTGCGTGCGACCTCCGCAGCCCCGTGCGCCCTCCGGCGCTCAGCGACCGTCGCCGGCGCCGGACGAGACGCGGGATGTGCCAGAGTTTAAAATTGGTGATCTCGTTTGGACGCGTCGCCGGGGGACGCGCTGCACCGTACCGTCTAATCAGGGCATCGTGACCCGCGTCATGTCACCTCAGGTCATCGAGGTGGACGGTACGCCATGGCACGTACGCAATGTGCGGCCGCGGCACGGCGGCACGCCGTCGGTCGCTAGCGCTGATGACAGCGACGGCAGCGAGGACGATCCCGTCTACATGTCCGCCGACCGGCCGCCTGAGGGTCCAACCGCGGGCCCGCCGCCCGCGGACAGTGGTAGCCCGGGAGGTGACAGGTCGGACGTGGCGGATGACGCGCCGCCGCCGGACGTGACCGTGGAAGCGAGTGATGACAACTCTGACGCGGCGGGGCGGGAGGTCGGGGCGACGCCTCTGCGGCGGAGCCAGCGCGTGCGCCGGCGACCAGACGAGACTTACGGACAAAGTGTGCCTAGTTCGTGGATCGAGTGAATGTATGTACATATGGTGTATGTGTGTGGTTCTTGAGAACCAGGTGAGGGTGTAATGTGATGACGCGTCGACTGGTCATGGCGTGATTCACTTGTGGATTGTGTAACACATAGAGGTCAAGGTCAGAGGTGACGTCGGATGTGACGTAGGCATGCTCGTGCTTCCGACTCATGGCGGATATGTAACCCGCGGCGCGAGGAGGGAGAGGGTCAGTCGGCCGCGACCTGAGCTCTCCGCAGGCTGCACCTGCGTGTGCTCTCACTGTTCTTTTTGGCAAACTGTCGGACTGCACCAACTAATATACTTCAGTATACAGCCGACTTATATCTCGCTATTTTTACAGTTCGTGGAGGTGCATAAAAGAGTCACCTGAGTCAGGAGGTGTTGCACTCATACTGTTGCTGGTCAAAAAAATGTCGCTTACATTGACCAGTTCTCCTTTGGTGATAATAACATCCGTCTCGGTAGATGGTTGTAAAAGTATCAGCATATAACGAACAATATGGCCAGGCTAGGCTGAGTAAAACTTTATGTTGAGGAAAACTTAATCACTTCCCGACCTCGCTTGTAATTACTGCTGCATAATATACCGCAATGCATATCCATACAGCCTGGGAAACTAGTCCGAGTACGGTATATTGCACTGGAAAATAGGTCCAAATCCCGATCGAGCTCACTCAGCTACATTCACTTAATAAAGAAGAAAGTTACAAGACCACCAATTGCCTTTATGTTATGTAATAGAATATCTTCTATCGGAATTCGTTCCTCACACAGACAAACTCCTTGTAGTCATACTGTCGCTTAGATTGAACCCACATTATGCACGAAGATGTTTCTCCCTGTAAGTGGTCTATGGCGCGACATGTTGTGTGCTGCCACTGTTCTCGTCTGGCTACCTCCTGGCTAGGTGTGGGCGTCCAATGGGTAATCGTGTGAACGAGCGATCGCATCGTCCCGTGCGCTAGCCATCGGCTTGTCGTTTGGGCTTGACGCTTTGGATCCGTTTCTGCTGCGCCAAATCCTATCGGAGTACCTGTGCTGAGCGCTAGCAGCCCCCCCCCCTCCCTCCTCCCAGGTAATTGTACTCCGGCGACCATGAAAATCACGTACTACTATGGTACTAAAACCTACATTAAACTCGGGCAACGCAAAACATCATCTTTCTTGGGAATGAGTTGCATTGCCAGCTGATAAACGAGTACCCATAATTGCTTTAAAGAACCTAGGTGTGTAAGTATCTGCCTACATAGGTACTTACCAATGTAGGTAATAGTATTTATATACTGCGTAAAGTATACACGCTCCGGTATCCAAATCATTGGAACAGCGTTCCGTTTCAATTACCTGCGGAGATCTTCACTCGGATTCAGCAGCTTACATTTCAAATATGCTTCTCCAAAATGTTCCATGAATCAGGTCCAAAGTGAACTGAACACACTGCCGAATTTCTGAGCCACTCTTTTGGAGGCTTGTGTTCTTTGTTATACCTTCATCTCTTAATATCCATTGGAGCATGATATCCGAAAGCCTAGCTGTTCGTGTTCCTATACCACAACAAGTAACATGTATATTTTGTTTAACTTACTTTAAAAAACGGCTTCATTCTATAGCTGCTATTACATGTAAAGCAGTAGGAGCTACTAATAAAATATGTTATTTCAATGTCACGTGACTGTCCAACTCGTTTCTTCCAATAGTCTTGAGCACTCGCATATACACCGTGTGCGTATTTGTTTGCACTATTCACAACGCAAATCGGCGGTCACTTGTGCTGGTTGGTTGGTTATTGGTTTTGCGACACGTCGACCGTTGAGTCATGTAGCGTCGCCAATCTCCCACGCCGATTGGTCGCGGGCGAAGAGTAGCGACAGGTGAGACTCGAACCCACGATCTTTCGATTGTGAGACGAGCATCTAACCCCTAGACCACTCGTCCCAGTCACGTGTGCTGTGAGGTGCTGCACCTCGTAGTGCAGAATTACAGTCCGATGAGCTACTACTAGCCTCCTTCCCCCTGAGACGGAGGCGGACCCGTCAGCAGCAGCACAACAGTCGGATGAGCTGCTGCTACTCCCTCCTCACCGAGACAGAGCCATCAGCAGCAGCACTGCAGCATGATGGGCTGCTGCTACCCTCATTTTCACTACGACGGAGGACACGTCCGCAACAGAACAGAAACCAGGTGATCCGCTGCTACCATCTGTCCACCGAGGCCGAGACGGACCGTCAACAGCAGCCCAGCAGCATGAACTGCTGCTACCCTCCTTTCAACGAAGACGGACACGTCAACAGCAGCACAGCAACCGGAACCCGATGAACTGCTGCTACCCTCCTGTCCACTGAGACGGAGACGGATCCGTCAGCAGCAGTACAGCAGCATGATGAGCTGCTGCTACATCTTTCCTACCGAGACGGAGACTCATCCGTCAGCCGTAGCATAGCAGTCAGATTGGCTGCTGTTCCCCTACTCTCCACTAAGACGGACCGGTCACAGCACAGCAATCGGATAGGCTGCTGCTGTTCTCCACATTGAGACGGAGACGGAGCAGTGAGCAGCAACATGGCAGTATGATGAGCTGCTGCTAACATCCTTTCCACTGAGACAGAGACGGAGCCGTGAATAGCAACACAGCAGCGGCGTCGGGGCGAAAGTACGCCCCCATTGGGTGATCTGAGACAGTGCAGTTCGCCAATGCTCACCTGAGATGCGTTGGCGTGCCGCTCGACGAACTGTTTGAGCGAGCATTTGCCGGACTTGTTGGACGGCTCCAGCGTGCATGAGGAGCACACCCAGCGGGTGACGGAGGCTGGCAGGTCCGAGCAGGCCACGTGGGTGCCGGCCGACCCGCATGTTTCGCACACACACAACCGCCACGGCCTGTCAAAACAACACTCATCAGCGCCACTGGTGTGCTTACACCATACCTGTCAACCATACTGATCTGTCAACGCCACACCTGTCAGCGTCACTGGTCAGTCAACAGCATACCTATGGCCTCTACTGGTCTCCCAACATCACTGACCTGCCAACACCATGTCTGATAACACTAACGGCCTTGTCAACATCACGTTTTCCAGCACCACTAGCTGTCAAACGACACCTGTCAACGTGACTGGCTGACCATCCCACCCACCCCACCCCACCCCACACCTACCCTTTACCTCAATACCCCTGCACCGTCCTCCCACATACACCACTCACACCCTCCTCTTCAGCACATTCCATGCTCATCAGGGCGCTGGACTTTGCCTGGATGTACATACCCCTCCAAGTCGCTGTCCTGGTGAGTCCTGCCCCGGCTGCAGAGGCAGTAGCGCACGTCACACATGAAGTTCCTCTCGAGCAGCTCACCGAAGGCGTTCGGCACCATCTCCCAGCTGGCGTCCCTGACAACCGACAGTCTCAGTGACAGGCCGGCCTCGCATTATGAAAGCGGAATAAATACATGTGATAGGATAAACTTAACTTGGGCTGTATAATCTTAGTTATTCTTGATAACAAAATTCGATCGTATCGCAGCTCATTACACGTCAGCGTACCAGCCGCGAAGTCATTGGCGCGCAGCCAAGGCTCTTACCACACGGCCTGGAGGGCCTATGAAAATTCCGCTCCCCAAGATCTCGGCTCCTATTAAAGCTGGAGGAACGAAATTCGCAGGGTGGATGGGTACGGTAGGGAACTCTATTGTGTGCAAATTTCATGACCATACGTCAATATCTTCAAGGTCAAATGAGGTCACATTTGTCAAAATTTACTTTTTTTGCGTGGCTTGGCTTGTCATTGTTATGGATCGCTGTGATTATGTTTAAATGCTCCAAAATGGGCATCAATGATGTTTTGGACATTACTAATGATGCAATACAGATGCTAGACCCGACATTTGACCTCAGGTCACCTATATAGCAGCACTTTATCAGGTCAGTTACCAGTTCGTTACCGGAACTGGGCCACCCGCCCGACTGCTCCGTCGGGCAGCTCGGCGCAATCGGCTTCGCGAAGGAAGGAGTGAAGTGCATGAATAAAGTATGGAAACGCAATGACAAACAGCACAAATCACAAACAGTAGTGCATTTATGACAACATTCCAGTTGATCAAGTTTGGTTCCATTGACCTGTCATGAACTTGACCTGACTTGACCTCGGGGACCTAACATGACCTTGAAACTATATAGCATATCAATATACTTCAAACAAGTCGCTAGTGCTGCCAAGAACACTTCCCTTTTGCGAATATACGGGAAGTGCATCAGAGCCGATTTTTGTGGTCTGGCGCTAGGAATGTTTTGACTTTAACGGCCCCTAACTTGAAAACTTTTCGGCCGAATTCAATTTTTCTTGCTTTAAACGACGCGCCGGTCATTTCTAAGCAGGTACGCGAGATGAAAGGGTCGCTTTTCGCTCATTGGTTGAACACATTACCAGACAATAAACACATAACAAATATGAAGGTACTGCAAGGCAGTAACCTACATAATGATGAGATACACAGGCACCGGAGCAGCACCCTAAGAGGACAAAAATGTTGGGGAATTGCATAGGTTCTGCTTGTGTGGATTGCGCACCACGTTTATAAATGGGAGCTGCGTAAGAGCGTGGTTTACACCCATTTTTGTCAGCGTTTGCTTGGGACAACAACCAAACGCGCGACACATGAAATATAAACTACTGTACATATTTTATCGCGTAAATAAAATATTGGCCAGCTTTGACCAGCTTTGGTTGGCTTAAACAGCCTTGGCAAACGGCATGGTTAAAACTGGCTTTAGCTGGACTTTTGTTCAACCCCGTTACGAACAAATGACGATGGTTTCCGCCATCACAACTAGCAGGACAGTTGCACCCGGCCGTCAGCCTTACGAAATAAAAATGTGTTGTTCACATGCATTGTTCTGACCTCCGCTGCCAATTGTTCAACCATGGCCATACTTCGATTGTGATTTCCGGAAGAGAACGGAGGACACGGGCTCCAACATTCATCGTAGAATGCATTTATGAACGCTTATTTCTCAAGCTGCATCCACTTGATTAAACTTCGTACCTCTTCGGGATGAAGATGCCAAAATGACGCATGTGCTTCAGGAACCCGCTGACGTTGTCTTTATTCCTGCAGCCGGGGCAATAGAAGAAGTACCCGAAATGGTAGGCCATTCTCTGCAACAGGAGAACGAGTCAGAGGAGCGCCGCACCACTTCTGTCTCCGCCTCAGTCAGAGTCTGTGGGCAACCAGAGACCACATCGCTCGCCGAGACATTACACACTCAGCCATAGCCACTGAATATCGACAGTCCAGTCCTTGTTTACACTAGTCATCGACAGTACACAGTCAGCCATAGCCACTGAGTATCGACAGTCCAGTCCTTGTTCACACTAGTCATCGACATCACACACTCAGCTATAGCCACTGAATATAGACAGTCAAGTCCTTGTTCACACTAGTCATCGACAGTACACAAGTCAGCCATAGCCACTCGGGGTTAAAATAATGGTTTTTCGTTAGGTGTGAGATGTTGAAACGAGCACAGCAGGATGTCGAAATCTGCCATGGAATTAGTGTCATTTAATATGCTTTTGATGTCTTTCAGACTAAAATTTGAGTCCATGGTGTAGGTACTTATGACTGGACCTTTATCATTTGTTTTGAGATTCATAATTCAAGAAGAGCTATATTCGGGATAGGGAGAATAATAAGCATGCTGTAAACTGGTATTGTATGCCACATCACATTATAGGTCATCCCTTTACCTGAAATTGCATTGCGAAATGTTCATGTATCACTATTCCTTATCAAGAGCATGCACATGCTATTTATAAATGAGATACTGACACTGAATACCGACAGTCCAGACCTTGTTCACACTAGTCATCGACAGAACACAAAGGTTCAAGGGTCATGGCCATGCCAGGAAACATCCCCAGTAGACATAACGTGACTGCAACATCCAAAATCTGCCAACACATCTGACAAATCCACTGCATACCAACATACCTGCCAAACCCACTGTATACCAACACACCTACTAAACCCACTATACCAGCACACCCGTCAGATCCACTGTATACCAAACATATACCAACACACCTGGAAAACCCACTGCATACCAACACACCTGCCAAACCCAATGTATACAAACACATCTGCTAACCACGCTGTACGTCAGCATCACTATCACATTTCCAGCTTACCTGGAGGCAGGCGCGGTGGAAGAAGTGTTTGCAGCACGGAGTCCAGAGAACATGGTGTTCGTCGTTTGGGTCGGTGGAGTCCAGACAGATGCCGCAGTTCTCGCCAGCTTCACCGCCGATCACGTTCTGCTGCGGTCGGTGTTCCTCGCAGAACGATCTGGCGACCACACACAGTGCAGCTTGAGCTGGGCGAGAGTAGAGGGGTCGGCAGCCGGTGGTGTCACGCCGCACAACCCGTACCGCTGATGAGTCGGTCGGTTTCATACGAGCTTCGCCTGTGGTGGTTCGGGACACGGCAACTGGCTAGATCAGGAGTTGCATCACTAAGTTCGGGAGAACAGTATTTACCTTACCCAGCCACAGAAAGTTGGTTGGTTGGTTGGTTATTTGGGCTTAGGGGCGCATCGACTGCGATGGTCATACAGCGCCCAAGCCACAGAAAGTTGCCATAGTCAAGACGCTACACACACACTGATTATCCCGGGGAGTTGATTTCTATACTTTTGAAGGGCATGTCGAAATGACCAAGAGTTTAAAGATTTCAGAGCACACCGCTGCACGCCACTCGACAGACCCTCCTTGGGTATCGCTGCAAGATCTTCCAATACCCTGAGTCAACCACGGTTTTCCTCAAATGAAGTTGATGTGCCTCCAACTCGTCCCGCCCCACACCCATCGTGTTTACATCACCACAGCCCTGTGGCCGCCTTAAAGAGAGCAACATCAACCAGGCACGAACCGTGACCGTTGTCGGAGGCGTGCAATTACCCACCCAGAAGAGCGAGAGGAGTAAAACTACCCTGAACGGGAAGTGGACCGTCGATGTCGACTGACGTTCGCTGACTGACTGAAGTTCACCTCATCAATATCAGATCAACGACTATCATTAGTGCAGCTACTCTAGCCAAATCCGAACAGGAGTGTGATCAGATAGGTGCGACAGATCGGGGAACTGACCGTTAGCACCATCTCATCAGAGACCCACTGAGCGGAGTACCAGCCAACATCAAAGTGTATTATGCACCATATCCATCAGAGGTAAGCACACCGCACGAAAATACCTAGTCACGCCTGGAAATAGGTTCGAGGCAGTGAACCCCATATTTGCTTACTATTACGGGGAAGTGTTAATATTTTCTTAGTCGTAAACGGCATCGGCAACAACATTTAAGGCGGATATCAGAATGTCGGCACATGTTTCTGCTTACTTGAATTTTCCGAAGAACTGAAGCAGTCCATTGACCTGCACGGCGCAGCCAACATGATACTTCCGGCTGCATTTCATGCTCATGCAGTGGCCTGACGCACCTCCCTTGTTGCAGACGTAGCAGGTCTGATCAACGGAGAACAGATCAGAATCGCCAAAACTGAGACGGCACATCAACACCATCCTGGCCAAGAGGTAACACGTCAGAACCTGCATGACCACCAGAGAAAACGCCAGCATCTCAGGACTTTCTTCATGACGAAAAAGGCCAAATCAAGCCTGCAATGAATAAACACCTTCCTGAGGGACAATCTCCCCGACTTGACATCTACTTCATTCCACAAAGTTAGAAGCGCACACATCTATTAGATCCCAAAGCCTTCAGTTTTCTGATAAAATTAGTGTTAAATTCAGCTGCTATCAATAAATAATTATCTACAGCCCTTCAGAACAGCCTTCGGGTCATCCATAATTGAGTCGCAGCTTATACATGTGGAACATGATATACAAACATATCTGGACTAAGTTTAATGGCAACTGGTCATACGCTTACAACAATGCATCCGCCGTCAAATGGTTCTTTTTCTTGCCGGACATGCGTGCAACACTGGACACTGCTAGGTGAGCTGGCTAAAATAATAAGTACGACAATGTTCACGATCTCACTACCGGACCCAGAGAACATCCATGTGTCAGATCGCAACGACGGATGGACGGGGTGTTTTGTGTTTAGGGGCGCATCGACTACAAGCTCATGGTGCGTCTCACGGGAAAAAGACCAAAATACCACGAGACGCATGAACCATTATAATCGAGATGCCACTGCTCAGCTGGACCAGGATTAACCCTGGAACCATTTAGCTTGCTGTAGTTACGTGGTGTCGCACTGCGAGTGCTGAGGTCAACAATGCACATGTAGTGATGCTGGGGCGCAGTTGGTCAGGTGACCACTGACCGTAGAGCTGGCGCGGACACACTCTGCGCGGATGTCTGGCGCCAGGAAGCCCTCGGCGCCCTCGTCGTCCTTGCCATTCTGCGCTAGGTGAGGCGAGAACAGCTGAAACCAAACACCCACACGGGCTGCCAATGACACAGGAAGCATATATGTACATGGTACAATTATTACTCTTATCTGCGTTTTCATAACAGACACACCTACTCATCGTTTGTTTGTTTATTGGGGTTTAGGGGCGCATCGACTGCAGTAGTCATGCAGCGCCCATAACATAGTCTTAACTCATCGCAACGAAAAATATGTGGAAATGAAACGTAATTGGCATTCGGCTTCGTTCAAAAGTTAATCGTTCCTTAAAGATTGGCACCATTGGCACATTACATCGCCAAGATGTGCACTGGAAGCACCTGTGGCCATGACTACATCAACATGGCACTAGCATGGCATTCACCATCCATAGGTAGTGTAGAAAAGTTGGTTGTGGGGGCACTTTAATTTCAGAAATTTAGCCCCTACCCTCCCAATTCATGTCGCGACAGTTTCCGGCAGATGCCATGCCACGGGTCGGCCGAGCCGCTTCACAGCTTACGTCGGCAAGTCGCAGACCGCCGCCAGCGGACTTTACTCCCTCCCCTCCCCAATTTTTGGCACAGGTGCATAGCTATCTGACACCCTACCACTGCCATCTGACGGCGTGACTTCGATGCAGGCCGCCGCCGTGTGAATGCCAGTCAGGTGATGTAACCGTCAGTGGGTGATGTATGTCAGGGATTCTATTCTGGGAACCCAATGGGCAGGTGTGTGTGTGTGTGTGTGTGTGTGTATACATAACAGTCAGATGACAGGTGTGTAAGCACATGAATGGTATGACAGTAGTATGACTGTGATGTGACAGGTTCTGTCACTGTGGCAACAATATGTCAGGTATGTGAGGACAGATGTATGTATGATTTATGAAGGTAATAGCACATATAATAATGATTGACTGTTGGATGAATGTTACTGTGGTTGTGATGTATGTCAGATGACAGACGGGCTGTAACGCCCCGACCTGCCGGCTGCCTGCGTGCAGCTGGCTCAGCAGTCTGGTGACATGCTACTGGATCACCATTGTCTTGTGAGGTGCTGAGGGCAGCATTGAGAGTCGAGCGACCGGCGCTAGCTCTGAGATCAGACGGAGGCAGGTGATTCCTCTGCCGTGTCAGTCGGAAGCGCGGCTCGGCGCTGTGACGCCAGACTGCAGTACGGTGCAGCCGAAAACATACGAGGTCAGCAGTGATTCCCACGAGCGGCCGAGCTTTGTTTGTAACCAGAGCTCTGAGAATGTCTCCGAGGTCCGAGGGACGGCGCGACACGCCGGCGGGGTACAGTTCGTCGAGTCCGAGCCATTGTTCTCGATGCGACGCAGAGATCACGTGCTCTGGTGATATCAGGGGATGAGCAACCCCACTGGATAGGGGCGTAGACCGACCACATGACCATGACGTGGCCTGGACGGAGCCAGAGGCGGTGGCCATCACGTTGAGTTCGTGGAGAGCCGAGAGGGCACTCTGACACCTATCACGGAGACGCGCGACCGAGCGGTCGCCAAAGGCGGGCGGCTGGCCGCCGCTGGCCAGCCGCCAGGGCTCACCACGTCGGGACTGAGGTACGTCTGATAACTCTAATTAAGAGTCGCTGAGTGACTGTTGAGATGTAGTCCTTTGAGATGAAAGTTGTAGTGTATGAAGACCGGTCAGTATGTAAGCTGAAGTATCTGTTGCGACTGCTGCCTCTTGGAATATCAGAACTTGGGACTTGAGATGAGAGACTGAAATGTTGTATGAAGATGTGACTGTTGTATGACGAGACGAATGAAGATGTGGGATGGCCGTGTGAATTGTCTGTCAAGAGCAGTTAAAGCTGTCATTTAAAGGCACTATTGTACTAATTTAACTATCACGCTGCACTATTTAAACTAAGTGATTGGACGCAAATATAAGTGATGGATTTTATGTGGAGCCTGGTAAGATGTTTGGATCAGAGCTCTAAGATCGAAACACAGAGCCATTGAACATATACCCGGGAGTGTATCGTCAACGTTGAGGTCCATATTCTATCACCGTGCGAAAGAAGTTTGCCCCCGACATAAATCGAAATACCAAGCAGGAAAATAGAACTTAGTTGCAGTAGATTGCCTCGCTCCTTACGCATATGTGTATTCACATGAACAAAAATGTGCTCGATAGACGCTACCATGAACACTATGCATGCGAAGTTTTTACACCTTTGTTCACCTACTTTTCCATCTGGAAGTTTAATCACATGAAATCACATGAAGTTCACAAAAATGAAGCTATTTATAAAGAGATGCATACAACCTACATCATAAAACATCCTGCATGGTGACCATGCAGTCGGAAGGAAGACTTGGCGAACCCTAAATGAATGATGATAAACAAACGAGCAACAAATGCCATCTATTTTTCAGTTTTGAACAGAAGCTCACTGTTACAGGAAGGTCATGGGGCGGAGAAGCTCACCGCTACACAACGGTCATGGGACGGAGCCGGGCCTCACCGCTACACAACGGTCATGGGACGGGGCCGGGCCTTACCGCTACACAACGGTCATGGGACGGAGCCGGGCCTTACCATTGCATGACGGTCATGGGACGGAGCCGGGCCTCACCGCTACACAACGGTCATGGGACGGAGCCGGGCCTCACCGCTACACAACGGTCATGGGACGGAGCCGGGCCTTACCATTGCATGACGGTCATGGGACGGAGCCGGGCCTCACCGCTACACAACGGTCATGGGACGGAGCCGGGCCTTACCGCTACACAACGGTCATGGGACGGAGCCGGGCCTTAC
The DNA here is from genome assembly GCA_034440615.1 of Ashinkailepas kermadecensis. NCBI lineage: Eukaryota > Metazoa > Arthropoda > Thecostraca > Neolepadidae > Ashinkailepas > Ashinkailepas kermadecensis. Next base: position 207,249 of record JAOTOM010004425.1, read on the forward strand.
CATTGCATGACAGTCATGGGAAGGAGTCGGGTCTTACCTTGGATTATTTTACAACGCATTCAACTGCTAGGTGATATAGTGTCGCCAACCTCTCACGCCGGTTGGTCGCGGGTGGACTCGGTAATCCCGCCGGTTGCTGGATTCGAACCCACGATCCTGCGATCACGAGTCCAACACCCTACCGACTGAGCTACCGCGGCCCCGGGCTTTACCGTTACATGACGGTCACGAAGCAGAGCAGCTTCCTATTACACAGTGGTTATGGGGCGGAGACGGACCTTTGGCTCGGAAGCCGAGGCCCGTATAACGGTCGTAAGCCGTGGTAAATACCGAAGTCAACGGCTGCGGCATCCATAAAACCGCACCGGAAGCACATAGCTGTGGACACTTCACATACCCGAAACCGAATATTACAGTGGAGAGTTTGGCTTAAGCAACACTCTGAATCGGCTTACCAGGCAAAAATGGTGGACAGCAACATCACCGAGACGAAAGAGTGTCCCGAACCGAAGCTGGTCATCTTCTTGGACACTACACAGACAGCAGGACACGGACTCAACCTCCTTGTCCATGGCAGCAATGCTTGTCTAACCTGGAAATGCCAATCATTTTTGGTAAACTGGTAAAATCATTCCCAAAGCAGTCATTAATATACAAGTCTTACGCCAGAACAAGTGTCCCGGAAACACTTGTGAAAGTTGCAATGTATAACATGCTAGAACACATTCAGCACACTGCCTCATGTACGGACGTTGATTTCTGAAAATCACTGTAAGGGGGGGCAAAATACGTGAAGGCAATGGGCAGGCCCAAATGGATTGGGGGTGCACATACCAATAGGATCCCACGTCAAAAGTTGAAATTATTGGGGGACAAGGCCAACATTGAGGGGCACTTGCTCCTTAAAGGTATATAAAACAACACCCCTGACCTCATGCCAGGGTTGGCATTTCAGCTTGGTAAAATAATGATCTTACTGGCCAAAACCAGGTAAGTGGCATATAATGGCATACAAATAAACTGTCATAGCCATCAATAAAATAACAAATTACCAACAATATGATAATTGTTGGATTTGATGAATAATTGTTTGAGTTGAATGGTTAGTCATTTTTTCACAACTTGAATTACTGCAAAAAGAGCCTGAAGCCCAACTAAAACCAGAATATCTTCAGACTCTTCTTAAGGTAGCATTCATGTTTTGGATTTTAGCCTCGGAGTGAGGCTATCAGGACGACGTTTGGAAGTAATGATGTATAATTGGAGCAGATGTCACTTATCAGCTCATACCAATCCCAGCACAAAAACACAACTGGTAGTCAGGTTCAATGCATAATACTTGGATCCTAAGTCGTGGAAACTGGTCATTTCTTCACATATCCCATATATTATAAAATGATAACCAGTACCGACCACCACATAGGCAAAACATAGATAATGTTTGACCATGAAAATGAGCTCATTATATAACGCTTTAAAGTAATCAAACAAAAAGAGCAGATGAACATTATTTTATCCACACAAAAAAAATGCATCAGAATTTTCATCCTGGCCGTTTGATGCATTGCAGTGACTATTGGGAACAATGGCTGCACATACTCAAATGGTGTGCTGACTAATGAATCAACTAAAGCAATTACCAGGAACCGCATGAACCACAAACAGTGGGTTATATTTAGGCCATGGTTTGGTGCAGCCACATATATTATAACCAATAATGTGAAGACATTAGCTGTCATACTTCCATACTCCAGTAGGAACCACAAAGTGGATCATATTTAGACCATGGTTTGGTGCAGCGACATATACTATAACCAATAATGTAAAAGCATTAACTGTCATACTTCCTTAATTAAATGAAATTCAGAGAAAATGAGCATTTTTGGCAGTTATATGTCTTCTATCTGCCACCCCATTTTTAGTCCACCAGCCCAACCTGACTAGAACAACTAGCATTAAATAATGTTTGCCAGCTGGTGCCAACCCTGCTTTATCCACGAGTTTGTGCAAAGGACTGTATATCAGGATTCAGGGTACATACCCATGTGTTGAAATTGTCTTTCATAATGAACATGGGCTATGCCTAAACATGTCTACTGGTGTGTATATATGAAGAAAAAGACCAGATAAACAGTGACCTAACATGGCTCAACCACACCTAGATGATTTGGAAAATTTATTTGCTGTCAAATTTGCCATCCAACCATATTCATTCATAATGACATCTATGATTACATTTCACTTGCAACCATTTTGAATCCCAGTACATCCCGGACACCTTCACTTTATTTCTTAACACAAATTGCTGAATACTCTCCATGAAGTTGCATGGCAGCTACATAGGTGGAGCTGGACAGTGGAGTTTTCTGTCAGTCACCACAGACTCATGCCCAATAGCATACTTCAACACCACACAAGAGCCACATGACCTGTCTCTTTGCCCCCCCCCCCCTTATCCAGTGGACCAGCACCCTCAATAATACCTAATACTATGAAAGATGCTTTAGCTACAATGGTGTAAAAAATGCATGAAATATTCCAGTAGTTCATGCATGTGCGAATGCATGTATATAACATCTTATTTACATGATAGATAGTTTGAAAATTTGGTAACAGTGGGAAGCATCCCTCATAAAAACACTGCAGTCATCATGAAACACATGGAGAACCCAAGCACATTGCATGATTCACATGGTATTTCATGCCCTTCCCCCAGGGTTTGGCACCCACGTTCTGGTTCAAAAATGGCACTGATGGCACCATATTGACAGAGCAAATTGGTGTCGATGTATATCGCCCATTGAATTTGTATGCACCCTTTTTGATGGCATTAAACTGATTATCTTCCATTAAATCCGATATTGTCTAGGACAGGCATAAAATGGGAATACTTCTAAGGTTTAGAACAGATACCATGCCCAGTATACATACCATTATGTATCAAAGTGCACCATGATCTAGCTTCACTGTTGGGCAACTCTCCAATGTTGGAGAGTTGTCTCAGAGCATTGGTTGCACTTTACATTCTTGGTTCAGATTCTAATATTGAACAATGATTCTGCTGGGATCAGGATTCATACCAGATTTGCTAAGGATAGGGCAATGTAACAAAAGGTCACCCTGGCCAGCACTTCGATTACATTCATATGTTAGTCTGATATGTCTTACATAGAGAACACCATGGTAGGCTGGGGCTGTATATCACATTGTCTGGTATGCCTTACATAGACCACATCATAAGTTGCAGATGTTGATCAAATTATGTATAGCATGCCTTACATATTACATCAACATCATGGCAAGTTGTGGATGTAGTGGTGGTGGATTTGTGCTTGAGGGCATGTTGACTGTGTTGGCCATTTTGCGCCCATGCCTTACATAGGCAACACCATGACAAGTTGGGGGTGTAGACCACATTATATCTAGAATGTCATACAAAGATATCATGGTAAGTTGACTAGGTTCCACAATTCAGACTGCAGGTCAAGCAGGTGCATGACCAATGTGGACTACATTTGTAGATTTTCCAAGGATATACAATGCAGTGCACAGTGTTTAAGGTCCAGCTAATATTGTGATGTGTAGCTGGATGGTGGTTGTTCACCTCACTATGTGTCGACTGTTTCGGATAGCATAGAGGAGCCAATCACTAGCGCAATTGGTCGTGGGTGAAGAGTACAGACAGGTGGGACCCAAACCCACAACCATTCGTTCGGAAGACAGGTACCCTACTGCACCTGGCTGATGCTGGCCTGAGGAACATGCTTCACCACTTAGCTTCTCCATATAAATTGTGCCAATTGGGAAAAACGTACATTGGGAATTGACGTTACCCAACCTGAAACCTCTGGACTTTAGATCACCCATTGGGAATTGACGTTAGATGTACAATACAACGAAGAATGGCTCTTAGATGCTCCTGGGTTTTAGACATTGCGTGTAAAGAAAGCATACGACCTTCAATATACCAGGAGGTGCTGAGTTGACATTAAAAGTAACGTTAAGGATTATACTTTATTACTCAACGTTTCGGCCAGGGGCCATCGTCCATTAAAAGTAACGTTAAGGATTATACTTTATTACTCAACGTTTCGGCCGTATTATCAACGTTTCGCCAGGGGCCATCGTCCATTAAAAGTAACGTTAAGGATTATACTTTATTACTCAACGTTTCGGCCAGGGGCCATCGTCCATTAAAAGTAACGTTAAGGATTATACTTTATTACTCAACGTTTCGGCCAGGGGCCATCGTCCATTAAAAGTAACGTTAAGGATTATACTTTATTACTCAACGTTTCGGCCAGGGGCCATCGTCCATTAAAAGTAACGTTAAGGATTATACTTTATTACTCAACGTTTCGGCCAGGGGCCATCGTCCATTAAAAGTAACGTTAAGGATTATACTTTATTACTCAACGTTTCGGCCAGGGGCCATCGTCCATTAAAAGTAACGTTAAGGATTATACTTCATTACTAAACGTTTCGGCCAGGGGCCATCGTCCATTAAAAGTAACGTTATTATATCACTCCTGACGATGGCCCCTGGCCGAAACGTTGAGTAATAAAGTATAATCCTTAACGTTACTTTTAATGTCAACTCAGCACCTCCTGGTATATTGAAGGTCGTATGCTTTCTTTACACGCAATGTTAGATGTACATTGGGAATTGACGTTACCCAACCTGAAACCTCTGGACGTTAGATCTATGGATGTTATGCCATGCAAACAGTGTGGCCATCCATTGATACTATGTATCAATGGATCAAACAATATCAGTAATATCCACATGCTATGAATAAGTACCAAAACCTACCTATGGTCTCATCATTCAACACATTATACCTAAGCCATATTACAGGAACAGGCATGTCAAAATAATGGTTTTGATGACATGTCAAAATGAGTACAGAAGGATGTCATTTGTCAAATTTGTCATTGAGGCATGCCAGTTAAAATATCATTTTAGGTCTTGAAATGCAGTGTTGAGCCAATAGTGCACTGACAAGTTCATGTGTTTCATTTGTTGGTTGGTTGGTTATTGGTTTTTACGACACGTGGTTGAGTCATGTAGCGTCGCCAATCTCTCAGCGATTGATCGGGAGGTGAGAAGCAACCCACACTTTGGATATGGGGATACCTATACTAACTATAATGATTGCAATACAATAGTACCAGCAGATTGGAAATTGTGTTATGAGATGCTTGTTTGTCACTGTTACCGCGTCAGCTGTACACTTCACGTCTATTCTACTGTTCAGACACCACTCCGCGCACCCGTCTCGCACGGAGTCCCGCAAACAACAACCGCTCGGTCGCCGGCGGGCGGCCGGCGGGAGCATGCACAAATGCCCCATGCTTTGTGGAGCTCCTACGTACCAGATAAGTCGTTGCAGAACAGGGCAGTATTTAACTGCATATAGTTATTTAGCAATTACTTCTGTGCATATATTGACATAGTTTTTTTTAATCTAATAAACATCTTTTAACAAGTAGATTAGACTATTTTAACCTAGCGAGGCTGCCCAGCGCCACTTTGTCGTTGTGTTACCGTCTGTTTTTGTCTAGTGTGTCAGTGTTTTCAAGCTATTTATTACATTTTTGGCAGCTGTTTAGCGAGTGCTTTCTTCTTTCTTTAAAAACCTCCATCAATTTTCAGCACAACGATTACCTTGTAAGTGCTGCATAGTTAGGAACTAGCATACACCTAAGCTTTGTCAGTTATTTTTATCTCCTCTGTTATTTTGTTATATCATTTTGCAGCAAATTACTTTTAAATCTAAATCTAGAAATAAGCTGCAGCCTTTAGGATGGTTTCAACCAGGATGCAGGCACTAGAGAAGGAGGTTAGGGCCCTTAAGGCAGAGCTTTCCAAGCTCAGGGCTGCCCTGGTTGCAAAGGGTACACAAGAAAAGGAATCATGTACGGGTCAGTCTGTAGCTGGGGCATCCTATGCCCAGGTGGTCGCAGGCCACCAGGCAACTGAGACTTCTCCTGCTGTGGAGGTGGCACGGATATCTGTAGAGAGAAGTGCTCCTAGTGAACAGAAGATTTCTAGTTGTAGCTCACAGGGTCAGTGGTTTAATGTCAGGGGGTGGAGGATTTGGAGGTGCGAGCCTAAGAAAGGGGGCAGTGAATGGCAGGTGGCAGGTGGTAGGAGTGGGAGTAAACCTAGCCAAGCAGCTCAACAGGCAGGCATAGCAACTTCAAATAGGTTTCAGGCTTTGGAGGACTGCCCCCAGGATAATAGCAAGGAGACTGTGCTGGTGGTAGGAGACTCTCGTGTGCGGCATTTAGATAGAGTTTTCTGTAAAGGTAGGAGAGGCAGGAGGTGCATCACCAGGCCTGGTGCCAAGGTTAGAGACCTGGTCCTAGTGGTGGCACAGGCCACCAGTGAGGACCAGTTTAGTACAGTTATAGTGCAGGTAGGAGTGAACAACGTAGGTCCTGCTAGGAGTGAGGAGCTGCTGCAGGACTACAGGGCCCTTCTGGCCACCCTGAAGCAGAGCAAAAGCAGAGTTATTGTGACGGCTATTCTGCCCAGGGCTGAAGTCTCCCCTGAGTGGAGCTCTAGGGCACTGGCAGCCAATGCCAGGGTGGGTAGGCTCTGCAATGAGTTAGGTTTGACCTTTGTTGACAAGTGGTGCAGGTTGTATGGTTCATGGGACCTCTATCAAAGGGATGACCTGCACTTCTCCGAGAAGGGGGTGCAAGTGTTAAGTAAAGTGTATGAACATGTCCTTCAGGGAAACTAGATAATGGGGTGGAGAGGGAAGAAGTGGCATTACCATCTCATGAATATGCCAATAGTGACAGCATAGGCAATATAACCTCACAGTCAGCAAATAGGGATGGCAGTAGATCAAGGGGGCAGAGTGGTAGCTTATCCAGAGATGATAGAGCTACTCAGCATGAAAAAACCAAAGATGGTTATGGAACGTTTCTTAAGTGTATGATGCTTAATGCTCAGATTATTCGATCCAAATTTGACGAGTTCAAGTGTTATGTTGCTGGTGAGGAACCAGATTTTGTTTGCATTACTGAGGCATGGGTCAGTGAGGGGTATTTTGGGGATAACTTGCAGGACTATGAGATCCAGGGATACAATATGTTTTCATGCAATAGGGGTCCAGCAGTGAAAGGGGGTGGTGTAATGCTCTATGTGAATAGCTTATGCAGTTCTCAAAAAGTAACAGATGGGGTAAAAAATGTGTCTGTTGAGTCCATTTGGCTTGTTGTTTCTGTGGGAAAAGGCAACAGCAATAAAATGAGAATAGGAGCTTTGTACCGATCAGGAACCTTGCCACATTCTCAGCAACTGGAGCTTGATAAGGTGATTTGTGAGGAAATCAGTAGAAACTTTCAGAGGAAATGCCATATTCTTGGTGACTTTAATCTAAAAGGATATGAAAATGTTGGTGTTGGCTCCACAGCATGTAAACTGTTTAGGAAATGCCTTGAAGAGGACCTGTTCTTACACCAGTTTGTAACAGAACCAACTAGGCAGGGCTCATTCTTGGACCTTGTCTTCTCGGATTTAAGTGATTTAGTTCAAGACTTGACTGTAGGAGAAACTCTGGGAAGAAGTGACCATAACATAGTGAGATTCAAGGCACATGTAGCAGGGACAATCAAGGATAATTTGGCAAAGGTTCCAAATTTTAACAGGGCAGACTTTGATTGCATGAGAGCGGCTTTAAGTGCCATAAAATGGGAAGAAGAATTCTCCGATTTAAATGCCTGTGAAATATGGGAAAAGTTCAAATCTTACTTGAGGGAAATTCAGATTAGACATGTCCCCCAAAAGTAAAGGCGCAAAAGAAGAGTAGGAAAGCCAGCATGGCTTACACCAGATCTGACAAAAGCAATTAAGGCTAAGAAAGATGCATTTAGAGTATTTAAGGAAGCTTCAAATATAGTAAATCTAAGGTTGTATCAAAAACCTAGAGACGCTGTGAAGCAGAAAACCAGAGCAGCAAAGCGAGCAAAAGAATTGGATTTGGATAGGAACTGTAATGGGGACAGTAAAAAGTTATTTAGTTTCTACAAGCTAAGTAAAGTTTCAAGCACAATTGGTCCACTGGAAGTAAATGGGATTATATTGAGTGAGGATGGTGAGATGGTTGAGGAATTGAGCAGGCAGTTTAAATCAGTGTTTACATTGGAGGATGTGACTAATCTGCCAACTGTGAACCACAGCTCAGCGACAGGTGATCAGTTACATGATGTTGATTTAATTGACAGTGATGTTGTTTTGAATTATGTCAGGAAAATAAAGCCAAACAAGACAGCAGGACCTGATGGAATTTATGCTAGGGTATTGCAGGAAGCTGAAAAAGAATTGGCAATTCCACTCAGTATAATATTTTGTAGATCAGTTTCACAAAATGAAATTCCAACCGATTGGAAAAGGGCAAATGTAGTTCCTATTTTCAAGAAAGGAGAAAGAGGGAAAGTTGAAAACTATAGGCCAGTAAGCCTCACATCACTAGTCTGCAAGGTACTTGAATCAATTATCAAGGATAAAATAGTTAGTTTTCTGGAAGGAAACAGGGTGATTCAAGATACTCAACATGGGTTTAGAAAAGGGGGATCGTGTCTCACAAATTTTGGACTTTTAATTTTGCTAAGAACAATTTGTATAGGGAATTAGGTTGATGTAGCTATCTCTTAGCAAGGCCTTTGACAAGGTACCTCATAAACGGTTAATGATGCAGCTTCAGGCCCATGGTATTGTGGGTAACATCCTAAAGTGGATGGGGTTGTGGCTTTCAGATAGACAGCAGAGAGTGATGCTAAATGGTACAAAATCATCATGGCAAAATTTTCTTAGTGGAGTCCCCCAGGGGTCAGTACTGGGACCACTATTGTTCATTATGTTTGTAAATAACATTGAAAGTGGCCTAAGCAGTAAGGTTTTGAAATTTGCAGATAATTTGAAGGTCTTTAGGGCAATAACAGGGCACAATGAGCAGGTCTTGCTGCAGAAAGACTTAGACGAGCTTGTGAAGTGGTCCAAAAATGGCAAATGAAATGTAATTTTGATAAGTGCAAAATCATGCATGTAGGTAGGCAGCATATCAAGGCTTGATGGGTGGCCAAGTACTATCTGTCACTCAGCAGAAGGACTTAGGTGTTATTTTGAACACAAAATTGGGGGCATCAGAACAGACCAAAGAAGCCAGGAAGAAGGCACTAAGAATGCTTGGGGCAATAAATAGGAATGTATCATACAAAAGTGAGGAAGTCATCAGGAAGCTTTATTGTGCACATGTCAGGCCACATCTGGAATATTGTGTCCAAGCTTGGTCCCCTAGTTATGAAAAAGATTGTTGGCTTTTAGAGAGAGTACAAAAGAGGGCAACAAAAATGGTGAATGGTATGGGCAACCTGGCATATGAGGAAAGATTGAAGAAATTGAATATGTTTTCACTTAGATATAGAAGGCTGAGAGGAGATCTCATCGAGGTCTTTAAATTTGTTCATGGTCAGGAACAGGGTTATCTAAGGGAACTGTTTGAATTTAACAGAAATGATGCAATTAGAGGTCATCAATTCAAAATTAAAGTTAATCACAGCAGGACAAGGTTAAGACAGGGTAGCAGGACGCCAACACTGGAATTCTTCACCAACAGGGTAGCAGGACACTGGAACCAGCTGCCAGAAACCATTGCCAGTAGCAACACACTGAACATCTTTAAGAACAGCATAGACAATCATTATAAGAATAGGGGGGCTTGATTTTCTGTATTCCAGTGAGAGTTGATCAACACATTTGGTGGACAACTGGTTCAGTGTACAGAGTGCAACCAAGAAGGGCCCTTGTGGCTCATAGTTGCACTGATCTTTTATGTTTTTATGTCTTTTATGCCCCGGAATCCAGGCGTTGCGCAATATCAGGGCCGGTTACACCCCCCCCGCCAACGCCGTTATTACAAACACACACACATACACTCCATATACAAGACACACGTCGGGTGGCTATTTAAACATATCACCCCGCATCGGTAACATAGTCTTTCAGCCACTGTGGAGGTTGTCGATTCCGCGCAGATCTGCGAAGTGGCGGACTACCGTCCACTGGCTTCGGGTATTCCGTTTCCGTTGTCAGTTGAAACCGTACTCGTCGCGGTGCCTGCGGTGACCTACGAATGACGGTTTTCAACGCTGGCGACGTCTGCGTTGCCCTCTCCCCGGCTTGCGGTGACGGCCGACAAGAGCGCAGCGATGGCGTCGTCTGCTGCGACGCTTCACGTCGCACAGCCCGTGCGGCTGATCAGGCAACGGCGCAAACCGCTGCGGCGCGCACAGTTTCCCGGAAGCAGCTCGTTCGCTCCCTGTATCGCCGGCCGGCCAGTCGAATAGGTTACGCACGTGCTGAGATGCACGCTGCAGGTACGTTGGCGCGCTCTTCCATTTTCTCAGCTGCGTATGGTGGACGCGTATTACGCGGCCATCCCCATTCGTACGTCACCCCATTATCATTCACCCGTGTCACCGTCAACGGGCCGTTGTAGGGGCGCTCAAACTTGTTAGCCAGCGAGCTGCCCGAGCGTACTATCGTCTTTTTTACTTGGTCACCAGCGCGAAATGGTGCGAAGCTTGGATGCCACATGCGCCACTCACGCTGGGTCGCTACTGGGACGCACGGGACGTCGCTTGTCTTGTGCACACGGCCCAGCAGCAAAATATTCGTAAAATTTCGTAATTTCGTAATAAAAATTTCGTAGCAAAATATTGTTGCAACGAATGTCCGCATCTGTGATTAGCATGCGCCTCAGTGAGTCGGCGCTACACAAACTAACGGCTGTGCCACTACCTAGTAACGCTCAGCCTACCCTGCCATTACAAGTTGCGGCTATCGAGCAGCGTGAGCCATGCATATGTTCACAGCTGGGATTTGCAAACTCTCGTTTGTCGTCGTCGCTCAGTGTGTCTCGCTCGTGTGTCAGCGGCGCACGCAAAGCCGTGTTTTCGCGTGCGCGTTCCTCATCCACGATATACGCTGCCAGCGCTGGGTTCTGTTGATCGAGCGAGCCGCGCTCTGCGAGTAAATTGAAATGGATACCGGCCAGACAGTGTAGATGAATATTTCCATGCTTATTGTGGTGCACGCTGCAGAATGTCATGGGATTGTCAGGCCCGAAGTGTACAAGTATCCTCACGTCGTACAGGCGTGCGAATACGGCAAGTAACTCTATGGCCAGCGGCTGCCCGGGAAGGCGCATCAGATGCAGAGCCTGACGCACGAGCCGATCGAGTTTCAGTCCATATCTCCCTGGCGAACGGAGAGCATCGTCGATCAGCTTAACGCGGACCTCGTGGTTGGCAGCCGGCTGGTGTGCATTGAGTCGCATCCACTGGCACAGACACTCAACCAGGCTGTCTCCTCCCCCCTCCGTCCGGTACCGGAGGATGAGGCCATCCGGGAGGCCCGGTTTGGTAGAGCGCTCGAGCTCAGATGGCACTCCCTGCGGTACATGTTCACGCGACAACATGTCAGCGGCTGTGTTCAAACGGCCCGGTACGTGACAGATCTCCATATCGTACTCCGCCAACTCCTCCACGGTCCGCGCGACCCGGTAGTTGACCAGGCGCAACGAGTGCAGATGCACGAGCGCCTGATGGTCTGTGTAAGCTATAAATCGGACGCCAGCCAGGAATGCGTGAAACGTCTTCACACCCCAGCACAGCGCCGCGAGTTCACGACCTGTCGCTAAGTAGCCGCGCTGAGCGTTGGTGAACGACGTCGAGGCAAATGCAATGTACCTGTCCCGACCATTCTGGTGTTGTGAAATGCAAGCGCCGGCGCCGTATGCCGATGCATCGACCCAGAGGCAAAGCTGCTGGGCGGACTCACTGTAGTCGGGGAAAGCGAGCGTGATGTCACGTTCAATTTCTCTCTTCAGCCGGTCGAACGAGCTGATCATTTCTGGTGTCCAGTAGAGAACGGTGGAGCAGGACTGACCGGTCAGCTCGGCCAGCGGCCGTGCGATATCGGAGCAGCTGCGTACGAACTTCCGCTGGAAGTTCACCAGTCCGAGAAACTGACGAAGCTGCTGAACGGTGCTCGGTCGCTGAAAGGACCGCACCTTATCGACGTATTCCGGCGCCTTGCGCAGGCCCTCAGACGATAGCTGATGCCCGAGAAACTTGACCTCGTGTGTGAACCACGCACACTTCGCCGCGTTAAGCCTGATGCCCTGCGCCTCCAGCGCCGACAGAACACCGTCCACGAGCAGCAAATGATCTTCAAATGACGTCTCCATCAGAAGCAGGTCGTCCAGATACACAACCAGCTGTCGGCGCGAGAAGCTGGATAGGACGGCTTGCATCTCACGCTGGAAAACAACCGGAGCATTCTTTAGACCGAAGCTGAGGCGGCGGAAGCAGTAGTGCGCGCGCGGCGTGCTGAACGCCGTGCAATCGCGCGACTCCTCAGCAATCGGCAGCTGATAGTAGGCCTTCTCAACATCCAGCGCGCTGAACCAGCTCATATGATGCGCGCTGTACACGGAATCAGCGACATCGGCCATAGGAAAGCGCTCAGTCACCGTCTGCTGGTTGAGACGACGGTAATCTACGCTGAGACGGAGAGACCCGTCACGCTTGCGAATTGGGACTATTGGCGCATTCCACGCCGAGTTGCAGCGTTCGATTATCCCAAGGCGTTCGAGCTCGAGGCACTGCCGCTCGACTTCTTCAGCAATCGGTGGGGACATGCGACGCGGCCGAATGTATATTGGCGTGTCGTCCGTCAGCTCGATTCTGTGCGCCGTCAGCGCGGTTCGAAGCGTGTCCGCGTCGGTGCGACCAAACACCGCCGCGTGCCGGTCAAACACGGCCTGCACGGCGCCACGCTGTTCCGGCGTCAGGCCCGATTTCTCTGCTGCGGATGGCGTGGCGCACATCTGCTTCTGTTCGTTGGCAGAGGACGCGGTGAGCACGTCTACTTGTAAGTCGCAATCCAGCCCGCCGTCAGCTGCCGTGTGCAGTTCGCCGATCGTCGTCCCTTTTCGGATTGTGAAAGGCACACGGGCACGGTTGCACACGAGCACGCGCGGCGCGGTCGGGTCGAGGATCCCGTCGATGGGCTGCAAGCAGGGCACACTTGGGGCGCTGCCAGTGAAGACTAACTGGCGCGGTGCTGCACAACACAACTCACATGCCGGTTGCGAAGCGAACGCGCAGGGCAATGCAACCGAATCCCCCGGTGCGACAGTGACGTCTTGCGTTGAGTGGCACGGCACCGCGCTGGCGAGGTATGCACATGTAGAGTCGCGCGTTCCGAGCGGCAGATACACTGACCATCGCGATCCGTCAGCGTGTCGGCCGGAGACCGAACGTCGCGTGAGATCAAGACGTAGCCCGTGCCATTCCATCGCGTCGCAGCCAATGATGATGTCAGCCGCTGCAAGTTTCGTATCAAACACCATGCAGTTCGTGAGTTCAAGCTTCACGCCATGTAAATCCACCATGACGTCTACACAACCAATTGGGCACAACACGTGGCCACCGACCGCACGAACGACCTCCGAGCACGGCCGAATCGCACTTTCGTCAATCAAGAACCGCGCGATCATTGAGCGTCCGGAACCAGTATCCAGGACAACGGATGCACGCCGGGCACCGACGCTTACTGTCGCGCGTAGAATTGGTTCCGGTCGAACAGAAGATGCGAAAACGTATTCAGTGCGCAGAACTTCCGGCGACGACAAACCTCCATCGGTACACGACGAGTCATCATCGGGCACCGTAGTGGACAATATCCGTCGACTGGCAGGGCTTGAATCGGTCGCAGCAGCTGGCCCAATCTCGGCCGTGCGACCCATCAGTTTCCCGACCGACTGGGCGTGCGGCCCCTTCCCCCGCGGCGGTGGCGTCTCGAATCGCCGTACCGTTCCACAGCTGTGGCTGAATCGGACCAGTCGGACATCTCACATTCCGTCCCAGCAACCGGGCGCGGCGTTCTCGCGCAGCGGCGGATCGAGCGGACAGATTCGTCACCGCCACCGGAAGGACATCGTGAAGAAACGGCGCGACAGTCGCGCGCGAAGTGCCCAGGCGCTCCGCATGCAAAACACAGGTCATTGGCACGCCGGCACTCGCGCTCAGTGTGACCTTGACGTCGGCAAAACGCGCAGCGCGCACGCGATGTTTCAGAACGGCGCTCTCTGCCGGGCGAGTGTCTCTGTATGCCGCCCGGTCCACGGCGAGAGCGGTCCGCGTGGTGTCGTGCACGCACAACCACGCGCGTGTTGTCGCAGCGATGTGATTGATCAGATTCGCTGTCGGACACGCTCGTGGAAGACCCGCCATCGCGATGCGCGGTACGCGGGGTCACGGAGGCTGAGCGTGATGACGTCACCCGGCGGTGACGAAAGCCGTGTGGCCGTCGTGCCTCTGCCCGGCCGGCGCCGGGTTTAGGCGATGTACACGTGCACAAAGTTTCGTGCACGTTGTCTGCGTCACTGTCGAGCTGCTCGTACTCGAGGTATGATACCAGCCCGTCCCAGGTAAGCATGGTGTCGTGGTTGACCAGGGCGTAGCGCAGCTGCCGGCGCAAGAAATCGGCGGCGCGTGTCGGCAATGATGCTTGCAGTTTCCGGCGCAAATCGTTGCTCACCTGTTTATCAGCCGTCGGGTAAGCGTCTTCGAACAGGGCACCGAGCCTAAAAGCATACACCGCTAACGATTCTCCAGATCGGCGCGCACCACTGCGATAGGATTCCTGCGCCGACTCCTCGCACGTACTCTGGCGTGACCACTCCAGCATCCTGCGTCGTATGACGGGATAAGAGCAGCGGACACCACTGGCATCAAAGATGTCGAGAACACGACCAGAAAACTGAGAACGCAGCAAAGGTAGCGCGTCATCCATGGTGCCGCGATATTCCACCAGACAGTGCCTTTCAAACCGATCTAAGAAATCAGTCAGCGTCTCTGCAGCGTCTTCATCGTAAGGCAACAGCTGGTGCGCGCGCGGCGCGTGGCACGGGGCCGTGCCAGCACTCATGGGCGGCCGGGCAGCAATGGCGGCGGTAGCTGGTACGACCACAGCAGCCTCGATACGCCCGTGCACTGTTTGGGCACGCAGCGGACTGGCAGCCGCGCTGGATGATAGAGCGTGCTGCAGCTCAGCAATTGCACTTTGCTGACGCTCGGCCCGTTCCTGTTGAACACGCATGTGTGTCGGCATCTCTTGCATGAACGCGGCCATATCAGCAGGCGGCGGGTTCACAACTCCAGCCGACCGGCGCTGCGGCTCACCGACAGGCACCGAGTCCGAATTAGACATTTCGTCACACACGGACGCGGTAAGTTGATGTCTCGCTGCCGTAGGGACGCAGCGGACGAGCCCCCAGTGTTACCGCGTCAGCTGTACACTTCACGTGTATTCCACTGTTCAGACACCCCTCCGCTCACCCGTCTCGCACCAAGTCCCGCAAACAACAACCGCTCGGTCGCCGGCGGGCGGCCGGCGGGCGGCCGGCGGGAGCATGCGCAAATGCCCCGGAATCCAGGCGTTGCGCAATATCAGGACCGGTTACACCCATAATGGTGAGCATAAGCAGTATACTTATACACGAAATAATCTTAGAATTGAGTCATGGAGACTTCATAAGCACACATCAACAAGTACAATGTCAGTACTTCCTTGGAAAGGATGTCTATTAAGTGCTCAGAAAGCGGTATATTCCACCCTATTTCACAAATAATGTATCACTGCCAGAGAGGGTAGTGTGCAAAGGTGGATACAAGGGGGAGGAGCAAAGGGGATCCTCCTGATAACTAAGTGCACCCTTCTGGTAGGTCCAAGTGTGCCCATCTCCCTCAAATTTTTCTGCCAGAGGTACCCCATGGAAGAAAATGTGCCCATCCAAGCACCTTTGCAGCTGCACCCATCCAGACAAGAGCCCCCTCATGACAATACCCAGATCCACACCCAGTAAAACCCAACACTGTCAGTAAAGTACAATGTTGGGGCTCATGGTGGTACCCTGTCATGTTATAACCCATTTCAGCCACATTAGTCCATACATGTGGTTGAGAGGGTTCACAGAACCCTCTGAACCACATTATCTTGTCCTAACCTAAACCAACCTAGCCTAACTTAACACGCGCCCTGGAGGGCCTCTGAAAATTACGCGCACTGGAGGGGGGGCGGATTCCGCCCCACCCCCGCCCTAAGATCTCGGCTCCTAGTGAAGCTAGAGGAACGAAATTCGCAGGGTGGATGGGTACGGTAGTGAACTCTATTGGGTGCAAATTTCATGACCTTAGGTCAATATCTTCAAGGTCAAATGAGGTCAAATTTGCAAAATTTTCTGGAATTGCGTGGCTTGACTTGTCATCGTTATGGATCGCTTTGATTGTGTTTAAATGCTCCAAAATGGGCATCAATGATGTTTTGGACATTACTAATGATGCAATGCACATGCTAGACCCAACATTTGAACTCAGGTCGCCTATATAACACCACTTTATCAGGTCAGTTACCTGTTCCAGTTACCGGAACCGGGCCGCCCGCCCGACTGCTCCGTCGGGCAGCTCGGAGCAATCGGCTTCGTGAAGAAAGGAGTGAAGTACATGAATAAAGTATGGAAACGCAATGACAAACAGTACAAATGACAAACAGTAGTGTATTTATGACAACATTCCAGTTGATCAAGTTTGGTTCCATTAACATGTCATAAACTTAACCTGGCTTGACCTCGGTGACCTAACATGACCCTGAAACTATATACCATATCAATATACATCAAACAAGTCGCTAGTGTTGCCAAGAACACTTCCCTTTTGCGAATATACGGGAAGCGCATCAGCGCCGATTTTTGTGGTCTGGCGCTATAATGTTTTTTTTTACTTTAATGGCCCCTAACTTGAAATTTCTTTGCCTATTTCCATTTTTCTTGCTTTAAACGACGCGCCGGTCAATTCTAAGCAGGTACGCAGAAAATCGCGTATATCGACCGGTAAAATCTGTAGTTATTTACGAAAAACCAGAGGGGTGGGCGGATTGCGCCCCCCCCCCCCTCCAGTGCGCGTGTTAACATAACTTATCCATGTTCCTGCTTACAATGATTTGTCATAAACCTAGAAGATACTGTGATGGTTTCATAGCAGTGTTAGAATAATGATTTCTTGCTAGGTGTGAGATGTTGAAACCATCACAGCAGGATGCTGAAACTGCCATGGAAATAATGCTGTTTAAAATCTTCCTTCCATAAAACCCAGTTTTGAGACAATTGTGCACATGTAACTACTCCTTTTGCATGTTTTAGGAGGTACCAAATTTGGGGATACTGATATCAAGGATAATGATATGAATACCTATGCTATAAACTGGCACTGTATAGTATAGCACATCATAGGTAATCCCTATACCTGAAATTTCACGATGGGATGTTTGTTATCACAATCCCTGATTCATTATGATGAGCATAAGCATGACACTTATAAACTGGATACCATTATAAATGAGGCATGAAGACTTCACAAGCACACACCAAGAAGCATGATGTTGATACTTCTTCAAGATGTTGATTCAGTGTTCAGTAAGTGGAATATTCCACTCTATTTCACGAATAATGTATCACTGTTCCATGGTGCTAAGTTAACACTCGCACGTCCGGCGGTCCGCGCCAACTTCGCATGTCCGGGGGGGGGGGGGCTGATGTCTGCCCCCCCCCTAAGATCTCGAGAACTGTGCTAGGTAGCGACAAACGGAAAACGGCTTTGGATAGCTGGTGACAAGCTCTATCGCAAGTATTTCGGTCATTTTCTCGCTCAGGCCAAT
The DNA here is from genome assembly GCA_034440615.1 of Ashinkailepas kermadecensis. NCBI lineage: Eukaryota > Metazoa > Arthropoda > Thecostraca > Neolepadidae > Ashinkailepas > Ashinkailepas kermadecensis. The sequence continues at coordinate 225,046 of JAOTOM010004425.1, forward strand.
ATTTAGGTCGCTGGGTCATCATATGTCAAATTCGACCAGATCAGGTGGGACCCTGAGATATTGGCACATATCTCAGGACCTGTTAAACTGCAAATGCTATTTGACAGCCCTTGAAATGTGCTATCGACATACGCTGTGTAACTTAAGGTCAGGTCAACAGATGGGTCACCGAAACAATGACCTCAGGTCAAGGTCATGGGGTAGAGTAGGGAGGTCATGTAATATATCAATGGACACGTCTTGGCGATACAAGCACAATGACGGTAATTTCAGCCTTCTAGCTCAATGCATTGCGATATAATGCGCAGAAATGTGCTAGTGATTTCAGGTGACCTCAGCTGACCTTGGTGGGGCCACTGAGCAAAAATGTCAGCGATAGCATTGCGAATAGCTTCCAACTACACGTCATAACGGTTGGAGATCATTCCGAGAGCAAATATGTAACCAGGAAACATTTGTATATTTTTCCATAGGCCTATAATGGGTAAGCCATGGCCACAACCTGACCTCAGGTCAACGCTACGAAAAACCGTGATACACATATTATAGACCCTGATAAGATCATGACGTGATATAAGTTTGAAATAAATCGCCCAATTATTGTGGGAGTGATGGCACCTAGAACTCGGAGGGACGTTAGGTCATTTCGCCTGACCTGGTGACCTGACTTGAGATGACCCAAGGTCAAAAATTTCTGAGGATATGCGGAAAAGACCACTGAGCAGCCATGCGAGGTTTGGCCTTGCTAACCCGATTAGTATGGCGGCAAAGTAGGAAAAACCGCAGGGGGGGCAGATATCCGCCCCCCCCCCCGGACGTGCGCGGGTTAAGATTGGTCATGTCTGCAAGCAATAAATTCAGTTTTTAAAATTTCCTCCTTGGGCCTGACACTGAATTTACAAAAGTTGAAACAGGATAGATATATACATACATATGTGTCACATGCTGAATTGTCCAGAGAAGCTATATGAGGCTTCTATGAAGTATGTTGTATGAGTAGATGTCCGTAAGAAAGTTTTTCTTAAGATGGCGACCATTGACATAATACAGGATCACACAAATAAAAATATCACATTTATTACCTCCCATCTCCCATTCTCGCCCATCTCCCTCAATTTTGTTTTTCCAGAGGTACCCATGGTACAGAAATACTTGGATACAGAGGTACCCAAGTAGGTACAGAACATGAGCAGGCTGTATCTAAAACTGTACAGGCCATTTATGAAAAAAAATGTCATGGGTCACAAAAAGCTAATACACCAGATGGAAATATTCCCACCAAAACATTTTGTAAATAACTATCAATGAAATTTCAAAATCCCATAGATACTTGGCTGGTGCAATCCTTCTGGTGCCAGCAATCCAACTAGCCATTTTCCCCCAAAAATTAACCACTATGCAAGAAAACAATGTATGACAGTTTAAAAATAATAGCACACAGCCACAGAGCAAGTACTTTCACCCTACAAAACATGGAAATAGCTTTAAAATATATATATAATCTAGTCACATCCTCCCTGATAAAACACAGACAGTATTGCACTGGATATAGGATGCAGATCTGCATATACTATAAAGCAAGAAATTCAGCCAATCAGCAGCTAAAAATCTGTATTTATATTTTTAAAGGACTGTATTTAGGACACAAACGGCACATCAATGATCATCTGGCAACTAGTGATTGGCTGATCCAAGTTGTGGCCAGATAGCTGCCAGTTGAAATAGAGATGAGTCCAGTTGCTGTTTGGCAACATAGGCTGAATGTTATTTGTGGTGGTTTATGCAATTCACTATTTTTATCCTTTGTAAGGCTTCCTTCTATTTCATTAAACAAAACATTTCAATTTCCTATCTGAAACTGATATCATTGCAACTACTATTAATTTACATCATCTACTTAGCATTATTTATGTTGGCTCGCTGTATCTCAGAGGCCGAGTCATCTGGCAAGAGCAAAATCTGCTGCAAAACTGCCTACTGTAAAATTGCATAATAGATGACTCAGTATTCTTTTGCCAACTTAATAGTAAGCAGTTGTGGATGAGATGGGTGGTCCCATCATCTTAATCACATTTGTAAACATCCCATGGAAACTTCTTCTTTCCCAAGAATTCATAAATAACCATAGAGCAAAAAATCCTGGTTATTTTAGATGGTTAGGTTACATTATTGGCTCAATGGCTTATCACCAAAAAGTATGCAGCTCTCACTGGAATGAATTTCAGTAAACATCTGAATCATGCTTGGAAGCATGTTTCTACAATAACTTCTTACAATGCCAGATCAGATCTAAAGAAAAAATAGACTGAAAAGGTGAAGCAAAGAATGGACTGTTAGTCAATTTGACATGGGATACCTAAATCATTTTTTTTTGCAGGATACTATCTTGCTGAGCAACTTAGTTGTCTTGGTATAGCTATTTCCAAAAGTTAGCACTTGGAGTTGTGCTTTTGACAGAATTCAGACATCACTTTGAATGATAAATGTGTAGCACAGAATGCTCGCTTAATTAGCTCACCAAAAATTTGATAAAAGCCAACATGTGACCTCTCCAATTACAATATATTGAAACTTACCCTCAACATTAAATCTGAAAGCCACCTTCCACATTTTACGAGACACCATCACAACGTTCGACGGCCATTCGTTCATAAAGACAGACATAAAAGAGCAGTGCAACTATGAGCCACAAGGGCCCTTCTTGGTTGCACTCTGGACACTACACCAGTTGCCCACCAAATCCATCAATCAGCCCTCCCTGGAATACCAAAAAACAAGCCCAATATTCTTATAATGATAAGAATATTCTTATAATGATGGTCTATGCTGTTTTTAAAGATGTTCAGTGTGCTGCTACTGACAATGGTTTCTGGCAGCTGGTTCCAATGTTCTACTTTGTTCTATTGGTGAAGAAAGACTGTCTTAACCTTGTCCTGCTGTGATTAACTTTAATTTTGAATTGATGATCTCTAATTGCATCATTTCTGTTCAATTCAAACATTTCCCTTGATATCCCTGTTCCTGACCATGAACAAATTTAAAAACCTCGATGAGATCTCCTCTCAGCCTTCTATATCCAAGTGAAAACATATTCAATTTCTTCAATCTTTCCTCATATGCCAGGTTGCATATACCATTAACAATTTATGTTGCCCTCCTTTGTACTCTGTCTAAAAGCGAACAATCTTTTTCATACCTAGGGAACCAAGCTTGGACACAGTATTCCAAAGGTGGCCTGACATATGCACAGTAAAGCTTCCTGACGACTTCCTCACTTTTGTATGATACATTCCTATTTATTGCCCCAAGCATTCTTAGTGCTTCTTCCTGGCTTCTTTGGTCTGTTCTGATGCCCCCAATTTTGTGTTCAAAATAACACAATAACAAAATAACACAATAATACAAATTTCAAGTTTGTCTAAGTCTTTCTGCAGCGAGACCTGCTCAGTGTCCTGTTAATGCCCTAAAGACCTTCAAATCATCTGCAAATTTCAAAACCTTACTACTTAGGCCACTTTCAATGTTATTTACAAATATAATGAACAATAGTGGCCCCAGTACTGACCCATGGGGGACTCTACTAAGAACATTTTGCCATGATGACTTTATACCATTTAGTATCACTCTCTGGTGTCTGTCTGAAAGCCACAACTCTATCAAATTTAGGATGCTATCTGCAATACCATGGACCTGAAGCTGCACCATTAACCATTTATGGGGTACCCTGTCAAAAGCCTTACTAAAGTCGAGATATGCTACACAATAGCCCTTTTCTAAACCCATGTTCAGTATCTTGAATCAATCTGTTTCCTTCCAGAAAACTAACTATTCTGTCCTTGATAATTGATTTGAGTACCTTGCAGACTAGGGATATGAGGCTTACTGGCATATAGTTTTCCACTTTCCCTCTTTCTCCTTTCTTGAAAACAGGAACTATATTTGCCCTTTTCCAATCTGTTGGAATTTAATTTTGGGAAACTGATCTGCAAAATATTATACTAAGTGGAATTGCCAGTTCCTTTTCAGCTTTACACAATACCCTAGCCTAAATTCCATCAGGTCCTGCTGCTTTGTTTGGCTTAATTTTCCAGATATGATTGAAAACAACATCACTATCAATGAAATTGACATTGTTTATCCGATCATCTGTCCCTGAACTGTGGTGTATGGTTGGCAGATTATTCATATCTTCCAATGTAAATACTGAATTAAACTGCTTGCTCAGCTCCTCAACCATCTCAACCGTCCTCACTCAATATAGTCCCATTTACTTCCAGTGGACCAATTGTGCTAGAAACTTTACTCAGCTTGCAAACACTAAAGAAATTTTTGCTGTCCTCATTACAGCTCCTAGCCAAGTCCAATTCTTTTGCTTGCTTTGCTGCTCTGGTTTTCTGCTTTACAGAGTCTCTAGCTTTTTCATATGACCTGATATTTATGATATTTGAAGCTTCCTTAAGAACCCTAAATGCATCTTTCTCAGCCTTAATTGCTTTTATCAAATCTGGCATAAGCCATGCTGGCTTCCTGGTAAATTTTTGATAAAAGGTGTTTTGGGAATTTTGGGAATACTTTTTCAGAATATGTTTATGAACATGACAAACAAGATGCAACCATTCATTTTTGGTGCTGATGCTTACTTTTCAATTTGGACAATGAAGTCACATTGGTATGGTGTAATGATGTCATAGGTATGGCACTGAGGTTTTGACTGGCTTATGCTATAAACGGTTCACATACCTTAATAAGATAGTCAAAGTAGCTTAACCTAAACTAACTTAACCCAACCCAACCTAGCCTAGCCTAGCCTAACCTGCTTACCTCTTGGCTTATCATAGCTATAATTTATATAATGTGCCTTGAGGTTAGGTTGACCGGCTAATGCCACAAATGGTTCACATACCTTAATGGGATGGTTGAAGTAGCTTAACCTAACCTAACCTAACCTGCTTACCTCTTGGTTTATCATAGCTATAATTTATATAATGCACCATGAGGTTAGGTTAGGTTAAGCTACTTCGACCATCTCATTAAGGTATGTGAACCATGAAGTTGAAGCCTCTGTGCGGTACCTATGACGTCATGACACCATACCGATGTGACGTCGTTGTTCAAATTGAAGTCATAAAGTCATAAAGTATTTAGGCTTAATAAGAGCCACAGGGGCCCACCTGGGTTAAGCCTATCTAGAAAAGGTACTAGAAATGTACATACTCTCACCCCAATCAATCCCTTATCCCTAGGAAGCTATATACCCCAGCCTATCTAGCACCACTCACTTGCTACCACATAACAGCCTCAACAATCACAAGCTCCTCCCATCATACCCATCATGCCACCATAGACAATCTCATCAGCATCACATCCTGAAGGAAGGTGCTGAATCCACTGCTAGGCACACCCCACACAAATTCATAAAGCATTCAGACTTAATAAGAGACTCACTTGCTATTGCATAATACACTCAACAATTACAAACTCCTCCCATCATATCCATTGTGCTACCATAGACAATCTCATCAGTATCACATCCCGAAGGAAGGTGCTGAATCCACTGCTAGGCAGGGTGGGAATTAAGGCACTTCTCAAGGGATTTTATCTCTGAAAACATTTTTGCACTCCAGGTTCATACTGGATAGGATGGGCTTCACATGTACTCCGACACAAATGTGGGAACAAAGATATCAATAAAAACAAACACAGAACGACACCCAAAAAAAAACCTGGTTATTACACTTACGGTCACCACTCAAACTAATCACTTTCTGTAGCAGTCAGCAGCCAGACCACAGCTTCACACACTCCATCAATCTCAACCACCGGAATTGCTGACAACACGCCAACAGCAACTTGCAAGATGATGTGCATGCACACTGAGAACACTGTTCTCCAGCTCTGGAGCGGCGTCTCAGAATACCTGTGTTCATGCCACCCTATAGTGGGAAACTTTGATATTTTTAAGAGACGTCTCCGGAGTCCACCGATCAGAATTGGCTGCGTTAGCGTTTTCTGTTCTGAAATCTGTCTGTCAACCAATCAATGCAAGGTATTTTGTATATGACGTCATAACCATTAGCAACTTTGAACACATGGTTAACAGTGTCCACACAAGTTAACAGTAAACACAAGACCTTGACTGATCCTTTGCTTTGATCACATCCAACTGTGGCATGTGCAGTAGCAGAGTTGCGTTAGTATTACGTGGGAAATTGGCTGCGTAGGTAGGTATGCACTCTGAGCTGAGGGTGAAGTGTGAAGTATTTTTTTTGTTTTTCATATGGCTAGCCTTGTACTGAGACCAACAGTGAAAGGAAAGCACATTTCTCCTGTGAGTTATGAGAAACAAAACTGTGCTGATTATTACGGGTCACTGCCGGGCGGTGCCATTCATTGTTCACTTCTTTGTTTGTATGTTTTGGCATTTTATTTGACCAAAATTGAGAACGATATTACTTATGCATATTATGTAGGTACTGATTTAGGTTTTTTTCCGGTCCATTACTGGTAAACAGATTCCATGCATAAAAAATAATGTCCATGAAAATGTACTCCGGAAGAGATCGGTATGCACTCCGACTCCCAACCCGGAAAGTAAGTTTCCCACTCTGCTGCTAGGTACACCCTATATAAAGTTATAAAGCATTTAGACTTAATAAGAGACTCACTTGCTATTGCATAACACACTCAACAATTACAAACTCCTCCCAACTCCCATCTCCTCCCTGTCGATCAACTGTCCCTGGAATACACAAAAACAAGCCCCCTATTCTTATAATGATTGTCTATGCTGTTTTTAAAGATGTTCAGTGTGTTGCTACTGACAATGGTTCCTGGCAGCTGGTTCCAAAGTAAGCATCCTGGCAGCTGGTGGAAAAGTAAGCATCAGCACCAAAAATGAGTGGTTGTATCTTCGGTAATCTTTACCTTTCGGCCGACACATACTGCCAAGGTTAGTGATTTGTAGAGTTGCCTATACAATGTTGCATATATTTCATGACGTCATGGCCGAAAAATTGGCTTCGGAGGATTCTGTTTTTCTGGTTAGGTTAGGTTAGATTATATTATGCTATGATACATTTTGTATATTATGCTACATTATCTTAGTCTAGGTTAGGTGGTAATCTTTACCGACACCCGACTCCTGTGACGTCACTTCCCTGACTCCTGTGACGTCACTGTTCCCCACTGTACACCTCTTTACAAATCACTAACCTTGGCATAATGTGTCGGCCGAAAGGTAAACATTACCGTATCTTCTTAGTCACATTCATAAACATCATATTCTGAAAAACTCCCAAAAATCAAAAAACACCTTTTATAAGAAAAATTACTGGCTTTCCTACCCTTCTTTTACACCTTTGTTCTTGGGGGACATGTATGATCTGAATTTCCCTCCAGTAAGATTTTAACTTTTCCCACATTTCACAGGCATTTAAATTGGAGAATTCTTCTTCCCATTACATGGCAATTAAAGCCGCTCTCATGCAGTCAGTCTGCACCGTTAAAATTTGGAACATTTGCCAAATTACCCTTGATTGTGTCAGCCACTTGTTGCCTGAATCTCACTATGTTATGGTCACTTCTTCCCAGAGTTTCATCTGCAGTCAAGTCTTGAACTACCTAAATCACTTAAATCTGAGAAGACGACGTCCAAGAATGAGCCCTGCCTTGGTAGTTGGTTCAGTTACAAACTGGTGTAGGAACAGGTCCTCTTCAAGGCATTTTCTAAACAGCTTACATGATGGGGAGCCAACATCAACAATTTCATATCCTTTTAGATTAGTCACCCAGAATAAGGCATTCACCGCAAGGTTACACCATAGCCGCTACACATGTCAAAATCGCAAAAAATATTATTTAATTCATGTATTGAAATACTTACCCATCATTCACACATTATCTGTCCACATGAAAACACGCGTCAGCTAATTCACCGAGATACCACATCCACATCTTCAGGAATCGCAATGCCGAGGGCCGCACGAAACACCACAATGTGGAACGGGCGGTACGGGTATGAGCAGCTTTGTAGACATACATAGCGCATAATACATTAAAACTATCGACCGTCAAAAATAAATCTAAGGTCGCGCGCCACAATGCTCCAGAGCGACACAAGGAAGCGCGCGAAGCCGAAGAAACCCAAGATGCAAGAAGACAAAAGGAACTAGAAGCAAGAGGCCAAAAATAAAAAGCAAGTTGAAGGCAAGCAACAAGAGCTTCAGGCACCCTCGACGGCACCCTACTACTACGACTCGAGAAGGAAATCCACCGACACCAAATCCCCAACTTCTTTCTGTGTCCTAACCAGTGGCGTAGCCAGGATTAGGTTCAGGGAGATAACATCTGAAGAGGACCTACCGAGGACCCTCCACTTTTCCGAAACTCCTCTGACTTTGGCCGCACATATATATACACAAATATACATGTGTGTTGTTTGCATACTTTTGGAGGGTCATGTGCCCCTCCAAAAGTATGCACTTTGCTCCCCCCCCCTCCCTAGTGAAAAAATCCCATGGGATTGGCATTTATTCTCCATGGGACATACGGGATCCCATATGTCCCATGGAGGAAAACCTAGATTGTCCCATGATCAAAACCAAATCCCATTGAAATATACTGAATCCATGGAAAAATCAGAACAGTCCTTTCGTAGAATTGGGGCAGTTCCGTGTAGCGTACCAGACATTGGCGCAACCAGGATTTCAGTTCGGGGGGGCCAGGGATGGAGAGCAAGCGGGCCCCCCTCATGTTTTTAAAAAGTCTGCGGAAAACATGCACTTACTTTTGAGCGGGCCCCTATGTTTGTAAAACTTCGCAGAAATAAAAGCACTTTTCCTTTATCAGGGGCCCCGGTTCGAGGCGGGCCCTGGTTAAAACGGGCCCCCAGATTTTCAGTTGGTTCGAAGGGCCCCTGATTCGAGCCACAGATCCGCTTCGCGGGCCCCTAGCCAGGGCTCTGAGTAGGGTGGCCCACTCCGAGCCAGGGGCCCGCTTCGCGGGCACCTGGCTCGGAGCGGGCCCCCAAAAAATGTCGGGGGGGCGATGGCCCCTTGCCCCCCCCTGGTTGCGCTACTGGTACCAGAACCCCGTTACGACTTTTAGGTGCCCGATCCCTCAGGCATCCACGAGGCTTCCCCTTTTTGGGCAACCGTGCCTAACATGCCGAGAGACTGGTCTAGGAGATTTCAAGTGCGGTATAGCAGCCTAGCTTGCACCAAGACCAACGAATAATTAATTAAAAGTTTAATCATTCAAGCAGACACTCAATATGTCAGGTAACATACGTGGTTCTGAAACAGCCAGAACAATGGCTCGAACGGCATTGACAATCTTCACAATCAGGATCAGTCATCAGACCAATCGTCAGCTGACGCTACTTCGATAGCATCGCTGTGTGATTGGCAGTTGGACGGCGGCCGGCCTGTTTGAATCTTTTTGTGTCAGGTCCACATGGGCTAGCCTTCTATCTTACGAACCAGTGGCGTCGCCATGGAATTCTTCCAGGGGGGGGGTCAATTTTGATAGGGGCCTCCTGCTCCCCGAAAGGGGGCCTCCTATTGCTTTTTAGGCTCTTAGTATGGTTCCCGAATGGGGAACATGATTTCATATTGATGTATTGTTTGTTCTTGGCATGGTGCATCATTTACGGAAAACGCAATAGCAAGAATCTTTTTTTTCGCTGAGAACTGAGCCATACCAGGGTATAAATAAGCAAATGTGGATAAATACGTCAGTGCCAAAACAAGCCAATATCTTTATGTTTTATCGGCGAGAAGAATCTTCCCGCTGGCCTCTAGATTGCAGCGAGCTGGTGGGGCTGGTGCTGAGCATATCTTAAAGATATCTACCATTGATCAACCCACTTCTATGTCCACCAAGTTTAACTGAATATAGCTAGGTTCATCACTACTGTTAGTCGTTCCCACCAGCTTGATCTCATAAACAAGCTTAAACGGTCATTTCTCAGTCCTAGGACGACAATTTCGCGAAGGTGACAACGAGAACTGGATTGAATTGGTTTTCTGATCGTCATCTTAGGGATTTATTTACTTGTATAACATTTAGTGCTGGCTGCAAGACACTTGGCACAGAAGCTAAAATAATAAATCCTCCGCGAATAAATTCACGGCAAGAACAAGCCATGAACAACAGTGCATCAATGGCAATGCAATAATGTAACAATGACAATGCATAAATAATGCAAAACCTTCGAATTCCACGCCGTCACGCCCATGGTTTTCGCTGTGCTGTACCGTTTTGTAAATTATGTCGTTGAGAAGGTATTGAAGCTGGGAAGCTCTAATCATGCAGGCTGTAATCACAGAAGACAACTTTGTAGGAAGAACATACATTTAAAAACATCATTCCTCCCATTTAATATAGGGCATCGGTGTTGTTTTGTATGCTTGTGAGGGGGAAACTTTACCACCGCAATGTTGGCTTTGCTCCATGGGCGTAAGTTTCTGAAAACTATTTGGGAGACCAGTGACGCACCTATATTTGCGTCAAGGGGAGTGGGGGGCAAACGTATTTGGAGGGGTCCAACTACTGAATAAAAGTCTTCCGATTTCGACCACTATTTTGTCAAAGGGGAACTTTTAAATAAAATAATTAGTGATCAACTGAATTATCCTGTGGAGGGGCCTAATCTACCACTATCGTTTCTGATTCGTCGGATTTCAACCCTAGCTCCCACAACCTGTTCAAATGTATTCTTTTGGTATTCCTTGATAAGTCACCTCGCACTGCTGAAATTACACCTGCACAAATCACTTTAAAATGTAAAGTTTTCCAATTTCAGACATTCTAGTTCATAGTGCCCGGTCGCCACGACGCCAACGTTAGTGCACGTGCACACCCATCTTGCGCATTCGGCGCATTCGCCACACTTCGTGCGATGCTACGGATTCTGCTGGGCCTCCTACGCTTTGTTAATTGCTGCCACATGATAGACTTGCGCCATATCTGACGTGATAAAATGCTTCGTATGGACGTTCGCTGCGAAAATTCGATTATTTAAATTCGATCATTAGTTCCCTTCTTACCATATTTTATGGTGAAGAAATGCGGATACCCGCTGAGCTTTGATGCACCTCATATCTTTGATTAAACATGCTTCCAGGCTGGCTACCGAACCGAAGCCCTGCCTGAGTGTACTTCTTTGGACCCGTTTCGTATTTCTTCGTTTACGGATGTGTCTTAAGGCTCCAATTCATTTTTGTTAGAGGCCCAACGCGTTTTCGAAATCCCTGTTCGTTTTAGGGTTGTTGTTTTCGGACCCTGCCGCTTTTTACGAGACTGCGCTTTGAAGGGCCAGTCGCATTTTCGGTCCCCGTTGTGCTCTTAGGTTCCCGCTGTGTTTATTTGGGGCTTCTGACGCACATTTGTGGGGCCCCAGTACGATTTTGAGGCTTCGGTGCGTTTTTTCTGGGTCCCAGCGCGACTTATCGCGCCCAGGCGCGTGGTTCCGGGACCCAACGCCAGTTATCTGGGCTCAACGCGATTTTTGTGGACCTCTTCTGAATTTTCTTTAACTTCCGAATCCCGCCCTGATGTTTCGAGTCCCTGGTGCCATGTTTTTGTATCTCACCTCGATTTATTTTCTTCGAGCTCCGGTATGTTTTTCGATGCCGTACGCGATTTGTCAAGACATCTGATGACATGTTCGGTGCTCCAGAACCATTGTCCTGACCCGGACTTTTTTGCAATCCCTCCTGATGTTGGAGGGCTCCGGCTTGATTTTTCGGATACCGATGGGACTTTGGGGGGTCACACGGTGCCTATGAGGGGCCATAGACGCCAATTGTAGGCAGCCCCGACGTTAATTTTTGATGCCCAGACCAAATTTTTGGTACTACCGATGGGTCCGAGCGCGAAATTTTTGGTACTACCGAATTGTGGGTCCGAGCGCGAAATTTGGTGGGACCGGTTCGAGTTTGGGGGGCGCGTTGTACTTAGCTGTGACCCCAACGCGAAATTGGCGGTTCCTGTTGCAGATTTTCGTGCCTCAGAGCGAGTTTTCTGGGGCCCGACGTATTTACTTTGAGCCCCTACGCGAATTCTGGTGGACCGACGCGAATTTTTGTGGTCCCAGCGCGACTTTTGGGGGCCTCGGCTCGATTCTTGGGAGCATATCCCTCTTAGGAGGGAGGGGCCATTTGCCCCTTTGATATGTCACTGCGGCCACCGAAGGAGTTCTATTTTTTTCTATAGGTCCTTATGTGATATTTTTGGGTCCTGGTACGATTCTTCGGTCTCCAGGTGCGATTTTTTTCGGTACCCTGACACGTTTTTTTTCCAGTGCCCAACGGGTTTTGCGGGGACTTTGACCCGATTTTTTTTTGGGCGTAGAGTGACATTCCGGTTGATAATTGATTTTGGGGGCAGCAGCAACCTTTGGGGTCCAGGCGCGACTTTTTGGTCCCCAGTGAGATTTTCGAAGGCTGCGACGCGACTTTTTTTTAGTCCAATGTAATCTTTTGTGTCCCGACGTCATTTGTTTGGATCCCTAGCGCGAGTTTTAGCGACCTCGACACTTTGTGGGTGTCCAATACGTTTTGGATGCTTTTGGTGTCATTGTTGGGGCCCAAGAGTGATTATCCATGTCCGGATTGTTTTTCGTACGACTTATCGTGCCCCTAGCGTGATTTTCATGACTCCGGGCGTGAATTTTTGGTACCCATAGGCTCAGCGAGATTTTCAGGGGCCCCGGCCGGATCTTTTTGGGCCCATGTCGTGATTTTCAAGTACCCCGGCACGACTCCTGCCATTTCAGGTGCTTCTAGCAAATTATAGACCTCCTCTCGCGTCTTAGGGTTCTCGTCTCATTTCCTGGAGCTTCTTTACCGGTTTTGGACGTCTTCTCGTCCGTCCTACCCTCCTCCATATTCAATGGTCCTGCTCTCCCGTTTTGGAGGACCTCCTCCCACATCCTGGGGCCCCTTTAACATGGCATGTGACTTCCTCTCATGTTCCAGGGGCATCCTCTGCCAAATTAGGGGCCTCTTGCCACGCCTCGTGGGCCTCCTCCTTTGTCCTCGCAAAGCTTACCCGTCTTGAGGGGATCTTCAATTTTGGAAACCTCGCCTCCTTCCATACCTGCTACCTACCACTCCCATTTTAAGGGCCTTCTCTCATTTCCTGGGAATTCCTTCCGGTCGTCGGGGCCTCATTCGGCCCTGGAGACCTCCTACTCCATCTCGAGGGACTCCTCTCGAGTCCGGCAGGGGCCTCCTTTTTCTTTTGGAGGCTTTCTTTTTTTCAAATTAGGGGCCTCCTTTTCACGTCTTCGGGGCCTCCTGTTCCGCGTTTTGATTCTATCTTTTCCCATTTTAAGGTTGGCCTCTTATCTCCTGGTGGACTCCTGTTCCCTCTTAGGTGGCTCCTCTTCCAAATTACACGCAACCTTTCCTATCTCAGTTACCTTGTCATTTCCTGGGGACCTTCTTACCCGTCTTGAAGCCTTCTTTCTCGCCTGGGAGTCATCCCTCTTATCTAATGGCCATTCTCTCCTAGTTTAGGGGCTTCCTCGTGCATCATAGGGTCTCATTCCAATCTTATATCGTCCTCTTCCGAATTAGGTGCTTCCTGCCACTTTTCTGGATTATTCTTTTCTATCTTGGTGGAACCTTACCCGTTTCGGGGACTGCTTTTACGTCTCCGAAACCTCATCTCATATCCACTGGCTTTCTCTTCCGTCTCAGGGCCTTCTCTCATTTTCTGAGGTCTCCCTTCCCGTATTGGGGCCTCCTTTGCAATCCTGGGGGCCTCCTTTGCAATCTTGAGGGCCTCCTTTGCAATCCTGGGGGCCTCCTTTGTAATCCTGGGGGTCTCCTTTGCAATCCTGGGGCCTCCTTTGCAATCCTGGTGTCCTCCTTTGCAATCCTGAGGGCCTCCTTTGCAATACTGGAGTCCTCCTTTGCAATCATGGGGGTCTCCTTTGCAATCCTGGAGTCCTCCTTTGTAATCCTGGGGGCCTCCTTTGCAATCCTGGTGCCTCCTTTGCAATCCTGGAGTCCTCCTTTGTAATCATGGGGCCTCCTTTGCAATCCTGAGGCCTCCTTTGCAATCCTGGTGTCCTCCTTTGCAATCCTGAGGGCCTCCTTTGCAATACTGGAGTCCTCCTTTGTAATCATGGGGGCCTCCTTTGCAATCCTGGGGCATCCTTTGCAATCCGGGGGCCTCATTTGCAATCCTGGGGCCTCCTTTGCAATCCTGGGGCATCCTTTTCAATCCTGGGGGCCTCCTTTGTAATCCTGGGGGCCTCCTTTGTAATCCTGGAGGCCTCCTTTGCAATCCTGGGGGCCTCCTTTGCAATTCTGGGCCTCCTTTGCAATACTGGGGGCCTCCTTTGCATTCCCGGGGGCCTCCTTTGCAGTCCTGGAGTCCTCCTTTGTAATCCTGGTGGCCTCCTTTGTAATCCTGGGGCCTCCTTTGCAATCCTGGGGCCTCCTTTGCAATCCTGGGGGCCTCATTTGCAATCCTGGAGTCCTCCTTTGCAATCCTGGTGGTCTCCTTTGCAATCCTGGGAGCCTCTTTTGCAATCCTGGGGCCTCCTTTGCAATTTGGGGGCCTCCTTTGCAATCCTGGGGGCCTCCTTTGTAATCCTGGAGGCCTCCTTTACAATCGTGATGGCCTCCTTTGCATTCCTGGGGATCTACTTTGCAATCCTGGAGTCCTCCTTTGCAATCCTGGGGGCCTCCTTTGCAATCCTGGGGGCCTCCTTTGCAATCCTGGGGGCCTCCTTTTCAATCCAGGGGGCCTCCTTTGTAATCATGGAGGCCTCCTTTGCAATACTGGGGGCCTCCTTTGCATTCCCGGGGGCCTCCTTTGCAGTCCTGGAGTCCTCCTTTGTAATCCTGGTGGCCTCCTTTGTAATCCTGGGGCCTCCTTTGCAATCCTGGGGCCTCCTTTGCAATCCTGGGGGCCTCATTTGCAATCCTGGAGTCCTCCTTTGCAATCCTGGTGGTCTCCTTTGCAATCCTGGGAGCCTCTTTTGCAATCCTGGGGCCTCCTTTGCAATTTGGGGGCCTCCTTTGCAATCCTGGGGGCCTCCTTTGTAATCCTAGAGGCCTCCTTTACAATCGTGATGGCCTCCTTTGCATTCCTGGGGATCTACTTTGCAATCCTGGAGTCCTCCTTTGCAATCCTGGGGGCCTCCTTTGCAATCCTGGGGGCCTCCTTTGCAATCCTGGGGGCCTCCTTTTCAATCCAGGGGGCCTCCTTTGTAATCATGGAGGCCTCCTTTGCAATCCTGGGGGTCTCCTTTGCAATCTTGGGGGCCTCCTTTTCAATCATGGGGGCCTCCTTTGTAATCATGGAGGCCTCCTTTGCAATCCTGGGGGCCTCCTTTGCAATCCTGTGGGCCCCCTTTGTAATCCTGGAGGCCTCCTTTGCAATCTGAGGGCCTCCTTTGCATTCCTGGGGGCCTCCTTTGCAATCCTGGAGGCCTCCTTTGCAATCGTGAGGGCCTCCTTTGCATTCCTGGGGGTCTCCTTTGCAATCCTGGAGTCCTCCCTAGTGAAAAAGTCCTACAGGATTCTCAGAAAATCCCCACGATCCTACAGGATCCTGCACATTTCCGCAGACACTCCTGCACAGACATGCGATCCTGCAGGACAACCCTGCAGGATTTGAGAAATATAGAAAGCTGTCCTACAGGATTGTAATGTCATGCATGACTGTCCTGCAGGATTCCAGTGGCATGCATGACTGTCCTGCAGGATTTTACAGATAACTATTCAGGTCCGTCTTAAAGGTTTGATGTGATGCAATTTTCAGTAACATATCTTGGGAGGGGAACTGGGAGCATGTGCTCCTGCCCTATGGAAACTGGCGCCCCTTCGGCCGGGAAGAGGCACCCCTCCGAGAAGGTTCGAGTGCTGTACATGATCATGTGGTTTATTGTACAGAATTCTGACAATAATCATGCATCACAAAATCATGCAAGATCCTTCACAAAACCATGAAGGGTCATGTACCATTCAGGTACAGGATGAAGTGTGATTCACATGCAGGATCCAGCAAAACTTACGTGCTGTAGGATTTATGTTCAGGAACGTGTAGGATTTATGTGCAGGACCCTGTAGGATTTATATGCAGGACACCACAAGATCCGGTAGGCTCCCATTCAATTTTTATGCAGGATCCTGCAGGACGGTCATGGATCCAACAGGATTGATGTAAAGAATCCTGCAGGACAGCCCTGGATGCGACAGGATTTATGTGCAGGATCATGCAGGACAGCTCTAGATCTGACAGGATTTATGTGAAATATTCTACAGGATTTATGCGCATGATCCTCCAGGACGGCCCTGGATCCTACAAGGTGTATGTGATGGATCCTGCAGGACAGTTGTGGTGTAGCGGAGCGCGAGTGAGAGCACCAGCATGCTTGGCGGTTGACTGCTGTGCATGAGTGCTGCCATCTATTAGACGATGTGGTGTACTTAAGGTTCACCCTTTGATGTAAGATGACAGTGTCATTAATCGTGCTTAACCATGTCAATTATAGCTTGTTTCTCTGCTTATATCTAATGCCCTGTGTCCAATAGCCTTCTGCCATAATAGCTGTCTACTTCACTCAACTGACTGACCTGTACGCTTTCACAAATGCATGTACTTTTCGATATCTTCGTTCTTCAATGTAATAACTAGGTTTCAGGTTTCAACTGTTCGGGTACCTATTGTGCCGGCATACAAATGTCCCATCTTGTGTCTCTGGGATCATCTCTCTGGAGGTCGACCACGCTTAGATAGCACACTTCATGGGTGTCAATTGGCGACAGGACCTCTCTGGCTTAAGACTAACCAGCATTACCTTTCTTTCATTACCTGAACACTACCACGGTACCTCTCATCCATTACCTGTCATCACCATAGTACCTTTTCTCCCTGGTGGTTTTCCCAGATCCTACGCCTGTCCACGCACCTAGGCGCTACAGTGGATTCGGCAGGATTTATGTGCAGGATCATGCAGGACAGTCCTGGATGACAGGATCTTTGTGAAGGATTCTGCAGGATTTATGTGAAGGATTTTGCAGGATTTATGCGCATAATCCTGCAGGACAGCCCTAGATCCTACAGGATTTATGTGAAGGATCCTGCAGGATTTATGTAAAGGATCCTGCAGGATTTATGTGAAGGATCCTGCAGGATTCATGTGAAGGATGCTGCATGATTTATGTGAAGGATCATGCAGGACAGTTCTGAATCCGACAGGATCTATGTGAAGGATCCTGCAGGATTTATGGGCAGGATCCTGCAGGATCCTGTAGTATCCTTGTATCAATATCTCACACAGAATCCTGCAGGATCCCTCAAGACGCTGTCCTGCACAATTGTGCAGGACAATCCTGTAGGATTTTTCCACTAGGGGTCCTTTGCAAACCTGGGGGCCTCCTTTGCAATCCTGGGGGCCTCCTTTGCAATCCTGGGGCCTCCTTTTCAATCCAGGGGGCCTCCTTTGTAATCATGGAGGCCTCCTTTGCAATCCTGGGGGCCTCCTTTGCAATCTTGGGGGCCTCCTTTTCAATCATGGGGGCCTCCTTTGCAATCCTGGGGCCTCCTTTTCAATCCAGGGGGCCTCCTTTGTAATCATGGAGGCCTCCTTTGCAATCTTGGGGGCCTCCTTTTCAATCCTGGGGGCCTCCTTTGCAATCCTGGGGGGATTCCTTTGTAATCCTGGGGGCCTCCTTTGCAATCCTGGGGGCCTCCTTTGCAATCCTGGGGGCATCCTTTGCATTCCTGGGGGCCTCCGTGCCAATTGTTGGCACTCTCGTGATTTCTGGAGCCTCCTATCCTCTCCTAGTTGACTCCTTCTTCAAATTAGGGGCCTCCTCTCACGTCTTGGAGGCCTCCTCTCGTGTCTCGTCGGCCTCATTGCTCACTTTTTCCCTGTGCATTTCCGGATAGGGGCCTCCTCAAATTTCAGGGGGTGCGGCGCCCCCCCCTGTTTGACGGCAGGGGTGGCGCCGCGGTGGCGCCACCCCTGCCACTCCTTGCCCCCCGGTGGCGACGCCCTTGCCTTCAGGGTCAAATGAGTTCGTGACGGCTGCCTCACCGCACCGTCGCTCAAACTCACCAACGAAGCCTTGGCGACCTCGAACGCCCGCCGCCCGTCGCCAGGTCGGTCGATTTTGCACCACGCAATTCCTATATTTACTAACGGATTTCGATTTTGCGTTGCACAGGATGCCCTTATCGACTTTGAACAAAGTTAGAAGGTTGCATTACAATATCGCCGCCAGTTTATGAGATAATGTAAAAATAAACAGAAGTGCGAGGATTCCGTCCAGCCTCCTACGATGCGCGTTTGAAATAGTAACATCTTATGAGTATCTACATCAATCCTGTAGCACTTTGCCCCACCCCAATAATCTTCATAAAAGAACACCATGCATAAATACCCCCCCCCCCACACACACATATATATATATATATATATATATATATATATATATATATATATATATATATATATATATATATATATATATATATATATATATATATATACACACACACACGACTACTAGGCAAAGACGGTTAAATATGCGAGACAATATGGCACTACACGCTGGCGTAGCTAATGCGAGTCCTGAAATCAAGGTCCAACAGTCCGGTAAGCACCAGAAAGAAAAATAAGCATCTAGCTGCCAACAACAACAAAGAAAATGAAGCCTATTATGGAGAATAAAGGAACGTCAACACATTTCTAATGAAGGGATGAATTGTATTAGCTCGAGCAAAAACACGAGCGCTCATCTCCATGGACACAATTGCTTCTTTATGTTATCCTCTACGCTCAGACATAGTATAATAGGGAGGATGTTCTTTATTTGTTATCATAGTGTTCTAGGTGAACTGGCGGGTGCGGAACGTCCAAAATCCTCTCCGCCGAGAACGAAACATGTGTAACTCCAAAAGTTACCGTCCGATTAAAAATCCGAGGGCTTATTCGTGTTCAACTGGTCATTCTACGTTCATGAGCATCAACAGAACAAAATTGGAAAAAAGCAATACAAGTTTTGGAAAGGCTTTCTTATTTCCAGTTTCAAATTTTCCTTCACACAAGTTATACCCCCCTCCCACTGTTATACCCCCACAAGTTACCACAAGTTATACCCCATTTAACTCTGAACAAAATGACATACCGTCTGCAAAAGTAAAGCTGTATTCGGGATCACCGTTAAATTCTGCGTTTAAATCCGTCCTCTCCGTAGCATTGTCTCCACTGAAAAAAATCAATAACAATTTCTTCAATTTTTAAAAGCATTTTCCTGATTGGGAGTTAAAGAAACAAAGGCTCCAACGGAGGAAATTGTGATCCATCAAACATTCAGCCCTCGGCGGATTTTAAACCAAGAAACACGACGGGAATATACAATTATGAGCGATAACACCCAGCGGAGAGGCTGGAACATAAAATAGATTTTTGATGCAAACAAACATGTTGCCGCGGGTGCTGTGCATATGGCCATTCTCAAAAGTGAAGAAAACATGTCATATTGACTGATCTACACTCCTCGAAACTTAACCACATTCTAAAAACAAAATGGTTAATTTCAAGAACGTCTTGAACAAAAAAATAAAAGCTAGGCAAAAGATGCGCCATGCCGAGCACCTTCCACCGATATTTTTGGATAATTTTCTCTGAAAATTTACTGTGGGAAAACGCTGTTTCCGAGGCCCACCACTCCAAATCGCCCGCTTTGGTTATCAGTTTTGGTATTATAACAAGCGTTGAACTCACTCACAATGTCAGAAAATATTGCCGAATCACCCTATTTCACTTTATCGCAAAAATACATATTTTGCACAAAAAAATTGTATAATTCCTAATGCGCCCACGACCCCAGATTCCATATTGTCCAAAATACCTGGGGGTCAGTGATTTGTAGAATACCACTCCGAATTGCCCATTTGGAGAATATTTGGCAGTCACTCCAAATCCCCATTTGTATTAACCAAGCAAAATGATTGATGGAGCACTCGATCCAAGCGTGTGCTACTCGGGATCGGGTGAATATGGCTAGACAGGTAGATAGATAGGTACTGGTAGGTGAGTACGATGTTGGTGGATAGTTTCTTTGGAATTTAGGATGTGGTATTGGTTGGTGTGTTGAGTACCTTTTTGTCCAGGCTTATAGTATTTGTTACATCCCCAGATGGGCCCATGTGGCTCGTTTTAAGTCTGAACACCTCATGACCTTATTGACATTACATCAATATTCTACTAATGAATGCAAATGCATTGTGAACGCTGTAGCCGTGCTAGGCTATCTGACTGTGTTTAAATTTGACATTTCGTGCAGATTTTCATCAAAAAGCAGGAGGGGTGGGCGGATTCCCCCTCCAGTGCACGTGTGCAATCACCAACTTAACCAAAACACCAGCACATGCTGACTTTATTGCTTACTTAGCCGCTTAATATGTTCAACTACATGGAGCGATGAAAACCAGCTTCACATAAAACATCACGGCTATCATAGCAGGCTCAATGACCGCTTCCAATGTGCGAAGAACTTTGTTTGCACCAGGACCGTACTATTGGGATTATGAACTTGCATCATGGCTCCCAATTGGCACGAGGGTATCCGGGTGTCGGCAGTAGAGCACGAGCCCCTCGAAGCTTGGGCACATGCGTGGTGACCAGTGCCCAACAAATGCAAAATCATGAGCGCACATCAAATCAGGAAGAGGCCTAAAATAGCAAGAATCTTGATAGATGTGTCCTCTCGCTGCTACAGAACAACTGCCTGGCTCTTCGTCCTTGTTCACCGGGACGGAACACATCCGAGGACCATCTGCCCGTCCTCGGAGGGCAGACCACACACAAGGCGGAACTTGGTGGCCGTCCGCCGGTGTAGCCGCCTAGCAGCCAGCAGCAACAAGCCGACCGGATCGAAAGCTGCCTGCCGCCAGAACGCATTGCGAATGTACGCACGGCTTGACAGTGAGCTCTGCACGCGCGCGGCCAGAAAGGCTGGAACATCACGGACAAAAGCCACAGATGTCGGTGGGTGGGGGGCCGCACCTGCGGCGTTCACGTCTTGCAGTTGGCGGCGCCGCCGCAGCCGTGGCCCTTGTGCGAGTCGGCCGTGCCGGCGGAGCTGGCCGCCGCCTGCTGCCGCTTGGGCCACGACACGTCGCTGGACGCGTCCGAGTCCGAGTCGGACGAGTCGGTGTACACGCCGACGCCGGGCAGCACGCCGACACAGCGCAGGGCCGACGGCAGCGTCACGGCGCCGGTCGGCCGCCGCTCCGGCTCTGCGGGCAGCACCGGCAACGTCGGCACACGGCCATGTCACGAGCCTGAAGAGTTCGCGAGCAAACGGCGCGACTTGCGCTGATGCCGCGCATTGATAGTCCGGTGTGTGCCTTGTCGCAATTTCGGCCGTTGCATCTTTAGTTACCGACACATTTGTTGGTGTGGAGAACCCCACGCCATCCGTGTACACGGCACACTTTCCAGAAGACGGATGTAACTTAGGTCTACAGTGACTCAAGTAAGCTCAAACCAATAACCATTGCATGAAATTACTACCTAAACGTCCGACCATTCTGAGAACGAAACGTAATACAATATCAATAAACCTACGATGAATCTAAGGTCATTTTATCTGCTTTAATCAAACATTAACGCAACATAAATACTATTGTGGATCATTCATAACAATGTCGACTCTGGAACGTCAGTGAAAGGGAATTCTACTCCAGCAATCAACGAGAGAGCCTGGTACTCGGCACCAATGAGAGACAGCCTCACCCTCTGTGCACCCAGGTCCAGTTAACAAGACAGCCTAGTACTCAGCACCCGCGAGAGACAGCTTCACCCTCTGTGCACCTTGGTTCAGTTAACAAGACAGCCTGGTACTCAGCACCTGTGAGATATAGCCTTGGTCCAGTCAGCGAGACAGCTTAGTACTCGACGCCTGTGAAAGAGTCGGCCTAGTGTCCGGTACTGGTCATCGAGACAGCATGGTACGGCGCACACTGACACAAACACCGTGCAGTACCGGGGCTGCCGTCCCGTCTGGTCTTCTTCTCGGCAGTCTGTTCAGCGGCTGGCTCCCGCGACTTGCGCTTCACGACTCCGGCCACCAGCTGGCTCTGGGTGGGCCGAGCTGAGGCTGGCCGCGACGCAGCCGCCGCCGCCGCCGCCGGCGCCCGCTGCACCTCCGCCTGGATGCGCCGCTCCTCAGCCTGCTCCTCCGCCGACGCCTGCGCCTTCCTGTCGAAATTGTCGTCCTCAGTGGCCAGGTGGTTTGTGGCGCTGGACGGTGCAGCCCGGCTGGTGGCAGTACTGGGTCTGTGGCGCCAGATAGTGCGGTGATGGCAGTACTGGGTTTGTGGCACCAGACAGTGCGGTGATGGCAGTACTGGGTTTGTGGCACCGGACAGTGCGGTGATGACAGTACTGGGTCTGTGGCACCGAGGGGCTGTGGCACCGGACAGTGCGGTGATGACAGTGCTGGGTCTGTGGCACCGGACAGTGCGGTGATGACAGTACTGGGTCTGTGGCACCGGACAGTGCGGTGATGACAGTACTGGGTTTGTGGCACCGGACAGTGCGGTGATGGCAGTACTGGGTCTGTGGCACCGGACAGTGCGGTGATGACAGTGCTGGGTCTGTGGCGCCGGACAGTGCGGTGATGGCAGTACTGGGTCTGTGGCACCGGACAGTGCAGCCCGGCAGGTGGCAGTACTATGTCTGTGGCGCCGGACAGTGCGGTGATGGCAGTACTGGGTCTGTGGCACCGGACAGTGCGGTGATGACAGTGCTGGGTCTGTGGCGCCAGATAGTGCGGCCCGGCAGATGGCAGTACTGGGTGCCACTGTCAGAAAGATTCCCAGCTCGATTCTCTAGCAGAGGCGCTTCTTTGACCCGCCCAGAAGAGGGTCGCGCCAGGCATGGAGGCTGCCGTGTCGTAACGTTGCACGACTAAGCTACCTCTGCTCTATTTACCTGATTAGGGCTGGGCAGCCATCCATAGTTCGGACAACTTTGGTGGTGGGGCCAGGGTCTATGGAAGTAGCACGATCCAAATTAATACTCGGTATGTTGACAGTGCCTTGAGGCGATACTTTTTTCAATGATATTTTTGCGGATAAACTTAGTATTTCGTCCTTCTTCTTCTTCCTTCAAATCGCTTCACGGGACTGGTTCGGAGAACTATTGGCATGTAAAAGTGCACACGATGTATCTTAATTACGAGCATTGATCACAAATCATATGGGAGAAATAGTTCACAACGTAAACTTCCCGGTTTGCGACTGCTCCACGAGAGGTTAATGTGGTGGAAGTTACATCTTTACAAAAAAAACATGCTCTCTGAAGGGGTGGTACTCATCCATATACAAAAACACGTTCACTGAAGGGGTGGAACTTACCGCTCCACACAACACGTTCACTGAACATAGCCACAACGATCTCCTCACCAGATTAAATTACACCGCAAAAATCACTGAAAACGACCTTAATCAGCTAAATTTAAGGCACCGAACAGCTAGACACAGCTAGAATAGCGGACATCTGTGGTTGTCCGCAATGCTCTTGCAAAATATTAGAAATGTTGAAAACAGGCCATGACTCCTACAGCTTCGAAATTAATCCTACCAGCACTTACACAATAATAACAATTAGCATAATACGACCAAAATATTGTTCAAGCCTTACCGAAATTCTTCCAATTCCTTGTTGTCATCATTCCGAATTTTCTGCTGTTGGTCTGTTTTTGTCTTGTCTACCAGGTCGAGAAAACTGCATTCATCTTCGTCAAGATTTTTTATCTGGTTTTCTGAAACGACAGACTGGTTTTAGGGGCGCATCGACTGCAGTGGTCATGCAGCCTGAAACGACAGAGGACGTTTGCGTTTTAACATTCATTCTAAAGGAGCGCGTGGACAGGAAGAGACCTTCTCGACCTTGAACTACTTGTTTGTTGTAGAATAAACCTCCATTTGCAGCTTTCGGACAACAAGATTAACTTATCGCCCGCGAACGGAAAAAAATCAGTTAACGGCCACCACTTTTACTACTAGCACAAGCATTTACGCAGACCTTCGCGTATTTCGCTTCAGAGACATGCACCACCGCCGCCATAGCTGTTTCCTCTGTGTGACATCTGTTCGTTTACGGTTGCCGTCGCGCCACTATAGCTGTTTCCTCTGTGTGACACCTGTACTGTCTATGGTCGCTACCGCGCCACTATAGCTGTTTCCTCTGTGTGACACCTGTACTGTCTATGGTCGCTACCGCGCCACTATAGCTGTTTCCTCTGTGTGACACCTGTACTGTCTATGGTCGCTGCCGCGCCACTATAGCTGTTTCCTCTGTGTGACACCTGTACTGTCTATGGTCGATGACGCGCCACTATAGCTGTTTCCTCTGTGTGACACCTGTACTGTCTATGGTCGCTACCGCGCCACTATAGCTGTTTCCTCTGTGTGACACCTGTACTGTCTATGGTCGCTACCGCGCCACTATAGCTGTTTCCTCCGTGTGACACCTGTACTGTCTATGGTCGATGACGCGCCACTATAGCTGTTTCCTCTGTGTGACACCTGTACTGTCTATGGTCGCTACCGCGCTACTATAGCTGTTTCCTCCGTGTGACACCTGTACTGTCTATGGTCGATGACGCGCCACTATAGCTGTTTCCTCTGTGTGACACCTGTACTGTCTATGGTCGATGACGCGCCACTATAGCTGTTTCCTCCGTGTGACACCTGTACTGTCTATGGTCGACGACGCGCCACTATAGCTGTTTCCTCTGTGTGACACCTGTTCTGTCTATGGTCGATGACGCGCCACTATAGCTGTTTCCTCCGTGTGACACCTGTACTGTCTATGGTCGATGACGCGCCACTATAGCTGTTTCCTCTGTGTGACACCTGTACTGTCTATGGTCGCTACCGCGCCACTATAGCTGTTTCCTCCGTGTGACACCTGTACTGTCTATGGTCGATGACGCGCCACTATAGCTGTTTCCTCTGTGTGACACCTGTACTGTCTATGGTCGATGACGCACCACTATAGCTGTTTCCTCTGTGTGACACCTGTACTATCTGTGGTCGATGACGCGCCACTATAGCTGTTTCCTCCGTGTGACACCTG
The DNA here is from genome assembly GCA_034440615.1 of Ashinkailepas kermadecensis. Lineage (NCBI taxonomy): Eukaryota > Metazoa > Arthropoda > Thecostraca > Neolepadidae > Ashinkailepas > Ashinkailepas kermadecensis. Next base: position 250,169 of record JAOTOM010004425.1, read on the forward strand.
TACTGTCTATGGTCGATGACGCGCCACTATAGCTGTTTCCTCTGTGTGACACCTGTACTGTCTATGGTCGATGACGCGCCACTATAGCTGTTTCCTCTCTGTGACACCTGTACTGTCTATGGTCGATGACGCGCCACTATAGCTGTTTCCTCCGTGTGACACCTGTACTGTCTATAGTCGATGACGCGCCACTATAGCTGTTTCCTCCGTGTGACACCTGTACTGTCTATGGTCGATGCCGCGCCACTATAGCTGTCTCCTTTCTGTGACACCTGCACTGTCTATGGTCGATGCCGCACCACCAAAGCTATTTCTTGTGACACCTGTACCGTTCATCGTCGCTGCTGCGCCGCCTTTGTATCATGTTTTTGTCGCCCGTCGGATATTTGGAATGTCCCAGGGAATGGTCGTTTCATGACTACTAGGCATGAGTCGCTTTACGTTAAACCAGTTACGCCCGTGAAACTTCCCATTACACCCTGAGTCACTGGTGCAGACCTGCACAGGCAAGACAATGTTTGTGATCTGACAGAGCCCGACAGCTGCTTGTCTCCGAGGAATCTTGCGATGAATAACGCGGATACTCTATTCTACGCTCGCCAGCGAAAACACAAGATTGTTACAACAGCCTGTGCTAGTAACGGGGAAATCAAGATAAGACAGAAATAAAATTGTCCTACGAAGATTATACTGGGCCCGACTGACCCCCCCCGCCTGGTAGGAGTGTCGGCCGGCCAGGGGACGCCGGCAGAGCCCACCGAGGCTCAGGACGCCAGCGGGTTCCGGACAAGACGGGCAGGGGTGCCGGAGGCGGTACCCGGCAGCTGAAACAGCATCAACTCAACTTTCGGAAAGGGAAGTGATCAGTGTTGTAACTTGTTACCGTGCTGAGTTCTATAATGGTCGTCCCACGCAATATTTTCGAAAATGCGCCACCTGGATTACCATATGTCAAGTACCCGATCCGAAGGTGGTGAGCTTGAAGCCTATCTTACTTGTTGTCCAAACACTCCCGATCTAGCTTTCTTTACGGAAAATTGGACATGCTCTTCATAATCTCTCCTTCTTACCAACATGCACCAGAGTAATTTGTATCGAGCACCCAAATAAATGATAATGTGGCTCAAATGTGTCATACCAGGTCACAGTGCGGCAGCGCAGATCAGATGCCGCTGCCACCGCATCACGCCACCTACGGTAATCACGACGGCGCCAGCACCATTCTCCGCCAACAGAGGTACGGTACCCGGGGCATGTGTTCGCGGCACGGGAGCGCTACAGCCCACCCATTATCCCCACTAGCTCACCGCTTCTGACGTCTGATGTTGGTTTCTGACAACAGTGAAAATTGATCATCTTTCTACTCACTGAATTTTCTGGACTCATCCCATTCCTCTTGTTTCTTGTCCTTTTGTTCCTGCAGTCTGTCAAACAGGGTTCTGCCATCGTGCGGTTCTGGCTCCGGAGCCTCTGAAAGCATAGCCAACACCTAAGTGTTACGAGTGGAAAGCACCATAAGGAAGATAGCCTGTCACACAGATCTGCATTAGCTGCTGCACATGCATGCCATGGATTGCAACTATTAAAGAAAGGTGCAAGGTGTACCGATGATCCATGCATACTTCGAATATAGCTCAGAATGTGCCCTGCAAGGCATATGTCAGCAGCATGGATCTTAAATGAAACATTCGCAAATCCCCATGCATAGCAGAGTGTATGAAAGTAGTTGTGATGACCAGAGATGATCATTATCTGCTATTCATATTATGGCACAGTAGCACATTTTCAGTGGTACATCAGTTCCCTGCTGAGCCGGCCAAACAGTAATCAATGACTCTGAGCTCACAAAGTCCACCTTGGACTACATCACACATATAGACAGCGCGAATCTGCTGTATGCTTGCACACCCCATGCAGAGTATGTGTACACCACAGATACCTAGCGGCTGATCCTCCGTCCGGACTTTTTCCCATTCCTTCTGGCGCACTTCACGCCTTGCCTGGATCTCTGCCTCACTGATGAACCCACTGCTCATTGTCTTGATATTCCTGCAAAATTGAAGAGATAAGTTAAATATTTTTAGATCAACATATATATGAAGTAGTTTTCATGTGCAATCAGCATGCTAATTATAGCATGCGAGTTGATGAGGCCCATTACTCATGTGGAATATTCACACGAAAGTGAACCGAGAGGGAAAAAGATTGAGATTATGTTGAGAGAACCAGCAACCTGTACAAAAAAAAAACATACAAGACACATCTAAACGTTTTATTCTTCATTAAATTACACCAATACAGCTTGGTATATGGCGAATGGGTATTCAAACATAAAACAAGCAAATTTTGATCAAAAATGTTAATGATGAAGACGAATAGCTGCTACCAGAAGCTATAAATGCTTATACAGATGTAAATCTCACCATATCATAGCCTGTGGCAAAACGCACAAATGTCTATACAATGTCAAAAAGAAAATGTGATGTGAAAAACAATTGCCATCAAGTATGGGTATTCACCGACCTTTATAATTTCAGGGCACTGCACAGGACCCTATGTGGTAAGCCCCCTCCCCCAATCCATGTAGGCCTGCCCATTGCCTTCATGAAATGTGTCCTCCCAATCATTTTCAGAAACCTACACCTATGAGTGTTATAGAAAATGATAATTGGGAGTTCTTGGTCATTTCAGTTACAAGATAAATAGCATCATTGGATTGCAAAAATAAAATTTTCATCTTCATTTAACAGAATAAAATTATACATAAACACCATATGACACATGTTCAACATATACACTTTTGGCCATGACCACCAACTTATGCACATGAACACAAATCAGTTTTAGGACCATGACAAAGTCACAACATGTGACAAAAGTATGACACCACTACTTATATACCTCTTGTATTTATATACCTCTTATATACCTCTTGAAGTAGCAGTCAAAATGTGTAATCCTCTCATATGTGGCTAACACTCAGCACAGCATACAATCAGCAGCATAATGATACCGATACCAATAGCAGTATATAGATGTCTATAGGAACATATGGATGCCCATTATAAAACATACCACAGCACAGTTTGAATATTTAGTGGCACTGCTCGATCCAACGAGGGGTCGGGAGAGTGGTTGTAATAGGGCAATGCCCCACTGCAAGAGGCCAATTTGTGTACTAAATGTCCTTACCTCGAAATTTAATAACATTTTGTTGCATACATATTGTCCTAAACAGACCCAACAGCTGTTAGCTGTTCAAATCAGATGAGATTTTCTTTTTAATTGGAATCACTTTCATTTGCTCCCCTGCCCAAAAGCAAGGATTTTTGGCCAACCCCTGTTTAACTGTGGTTTGTGGTCACAAATACACATTGACTCAAGCACCCTAAGATTTGCATTGTATTTCACTGTGTCCAAAATTCCTACCCTAAAATCAACATTTATCTCCCAGTGCTCCATATGCTGGTGGGTTGGTTGTGGCTTTATGGCACACTCAGCAGCTCAGGTGAGAGGCAGGAGAGGCCTCGACGTCTTGCTCCCGACCGACTGCGGATCGCCCGGCAAGAGTTTGAGCACATGCTTAAACAAGGTATCATCCGACCCTCCCAGAGCAATTGGGCGGCACCGCTCCACCTGGTGGAAAAGTCTACACCAGGCGAGTGGCGTCCGTGTGGTGACTACCGCGCCCTGAACAAGGTGACTGTGCCGGACCGCTACCCACTGCCCTGCCTGCAAGACTTCGCGGCCAACCTCCATGGATGCCAGGTGTTTTCGAAGCTGGACCTTGTCCGCGCATACACACACATTCCAGTGGAGCCGAGCGACGTACACAAGACGAACATCACGACGCCATTCGGAGCGTACGAGTCCATCCGTATGCCGTTCGGCCTGAAGAATGCCGCACAAACATTCCAGAGGTTTATGGACCAGGCGCTGCGAGGTCTCCCGGCTTGCTTCGTCTATATTGACGACATCCTCGTGGCCAGCCAGACACACAGCGACCATCGCAAACACTTGCGGCTCGTCTTCAAGCGGCTACAGGACTACGGCCTGGTCGTCCACCGCCAGAAGTCTGTGCTGGGCGCTCCCCGGATTCGTTTCCTGGGGCACGAGGTGTCGGCAGACGGCATTGCACCACTGTCTGACAAGGTGGTTGCGATCCTAGACTTCCCGCCGCCGCAGACCACCGACCAGTTGCGCCGATTCCTGGGCATGGCGGCATACTATCATCGGTTCATCCCGGACGCTGCCACCATCATGCAGCCCCTGCACCGGCTGTTGAGCAAGTGCCCCGGGGGCAAGCGTGGCCGGGCACTGGCCGTCCCCTGGGCAGGCGAGGCCACAGCCGCCTTTCAACATGTCAAGGCTGCACTGGGAGACGCCGTTCGCCTGGCACATCCGGTGCCCGCTCAGTGTTCAGGTGGACGCCTCCAGCACTGGCCTTGGAGCGGTGCTACAGCAGCACGTCAACGGCGAGTGGCAGCCCCTGGCGTTTCACTCGCGCACACTGACCCCGGCGGAACCGCGCTACAGCACGTTCGGCAGGGAGCTCCTGGCGGTCTACGCGGCACTTCACAAGTTCCGCCACGCCGTGGAAAGTCGGTCACTTATCGTGTTCACCGATCACAAACCTTTAGTGCACGCTGTTGGGACAGCTACGGCCCGCCACTCACCGAGAGAGACTCGCCACCTGGATTTCATCGCCCAGTTCACAACCGACGTGCGCCATGTTCCCGGCCGTCACAACACGGCGGCCGACGCGCTGTCGCGAACGGTGGCGATCATCTCGCTCCCCCAGCCCCCGCTGGATGACTTCAACGCCATGGCTGACGCCCAGCGAGAGGACCCAGATCTGCCAGCATTCCGCAAGTCTGAACACTCTCTCCAGCTGCGAGACGCCCGTCTCGCTACAGGGCGAACCATACTGGTCGACAAGTCGACTGGAGTGACCCGGCCATGGGTGCCGACACCCCTGCGCTGCCACGTGTTCCGGCTGCTGCACGACCTGGCGCACCCTGGTGTCCGCGCCACTCTGGAACTGGTCACCCGTCGGTTCGTGTGGCCCAACATGCGCAAGGACATCCGTGCATGGGCGCAAGCCTGCATCCGCTGCCAGCGCTCCAAGGTGCGCCAGCACACTAAGGCCCCGGTAGCCGCGTTCAGGACACCCGATGAACGGTTCAGCGCCGTTCACGTGGATCTGGTGGGGCCGCTCCCGCCGTCGGATGGATACACGCATCTACTCACCTGCGTGGACCGCTTCGCCCGCTGGGTGGAAGCTCTGTGCGACACCCACACGCCCGCTGGGATACCTCTGTGCGACACCCACACGCCCGCTGTTGCCCGCGCCTTCGTCAGCGGGTGGTTCGCTCGGTTCGGCGTGCCCAGCCACATCACGACGGACCGTGGAGGTCAGTTCGAGTCTGCCCTGTGGGCCGAGCTGTCGAGCCTACTGGGTTGTGTGCACCATCGCACGACCAGCTACCACCCACAAGGGAACGGCCTTGTGGAACGGATGCACAGTCAACTGAAGGCTGCGCTGACCGCAAGCGGACAGCCCAAGTGGACCGACGCGCTGCCCATCGTCCTGCTGGGAATGCGGTCCGCCCTCAAGGCTGATCTCGGCTGCACGGCCGCGGACCTGGTGTACGGCGCGTCCCTCCGCCTGCCGGGGGAATTTGTCATGAGGTCGCCTGGGGCAACGGACATCACACCAATGTCCTATGCCGCGGAACTGCGTCGCGCCATGTGGCAACTACGCGCCATCCCGCCCCGCGTCACCGCCTCGCGGTCGTACGTGCCGCGCACGCTTCAACACGCCATACACGTCTTTCTCCGCCATGACGCCACAAGACCGTCACTCTCCTGCCGGTATGACGGACCGTACAAGGTCCTCGTCCGCACGGACATGACGATGACCCTGGACCGTGGTCACCGCCAGGACGTAGTCTCCATTGACCGCGTCAAGCCAGCGCATCTAGAGCCGGAACCGGAGGCGTCGACGGCGAACGCTGTGCCTCCGCACACATCGCGGTATCGGCCGGTGCCGCTGCTGTAACCCCAGCCACTGCTGCCTGGACCCTCGTCACACATTCGACGCGAGCCAGCCCCTGGGCCGGTGGCGTCCCCAGCCGCTCTCACGACACCACTCAGGTCCTGTTTACGGACCCGCTCTGGTCGCGCAGTGCGTCCACCTCTTCGATTCGGTGTCCAGTTTGTAGTGTAATCTTGTTGACCTGTAAACGTGCACTCTGCGCTTCGGAGCATGCTGCTCCTATCGTTTTTTTTCGACTCGGCTTCACGCACCGGTCTGGGGAGAGGCATGTAGTAACTCGTGCTCTGACAGCACATGCGTGTCACGCGCCGAACATTGCTATGCGCCTGCGCAGAGACGCCCGGCAACTGGCCGCTTGCCAGTATCGCCCGTGACCTCGCTCAGATCATTGCGCGTGCGTACTGGCCGCTACTGCCGAACCGCACTCTGACACGTCGTCCGTTACTTGTATAACGTGTCATGCAAACTGTACTCTCTCTCCCGCACTCTCGCACTCTGGTACTCTCGCTCTGGCACTCCTCGCACTCTGGTTCTCGCTATCGCCACCCGATATACGTATCGACAAGTTACGGATCTTTGGAGCTTGCCATACGGACACGTCTTAAGAAACGTAGCCACTCAAGCCGCTACAACACCACATGGTGTTGCCTGCCTCTCATCCTGGCAAGAAGGGCGAGCACCATGAGGAATCAAATCCCATACCTCTGACTTTGTAAGAAATTGAATACATTCGATATTTTCCTCCAACCTGTGACATCAGAATCTCACCATGTACTTTCTGACGAATCTTCTGCACTTGCCACAGAGCGGTTCACTCTTGAAGAGCACCATTCAAAATCCAAAGGAGAAAATGAGAGAATGCATTCAATGTAAGCATTCCTTCTGCAAAAGCAGCGAGGGCAAAGATGGTGGTGGTGGCAAACACAGTCGCAATAGTAACAGTGGAAAACAAGTTGGAAAAATGAGCAGGAAGAACAGAAAGGAGCACTGGAAACAGGAGCAACAATCTCCGTAACATACTTGTAAGGTGTGTAGTGGTGATGGCTGGCACCAGTCAAAACTTAACTGATGGTGGGGTGAGTTGGAAGAGATGGAAGGAAGGCTATTACATGACATAGCAACTTGATTACAAGTTGACAATTGCTCTCATAGGCCATTGGCACAGCAGTTCCAGCATGACAGCAAAATACTGGATACTGACATGAGTGACTGGAAACTTCATGATGTATGAAGCTTGCATTCATGTCAATAGATGGCACCACCAGTGCAGGGTTTGGGTACACAGGTCAGACTTCACAAGGTTTAACACCACCAATGAGTGATACATACTGATTAAAATGGCACCAGTGGACTCAGAAGGGACAGGAGAGTCTGCGATGCATGCAGGTTATGTATGTTCATTTTGCAACATGTGTGAAAAGTTATAGCTTCAACAGGTTTATCCCATTATTGAAGCCCTATTGAGTCTATTGGCATAAACACATAAAAAGTTAGAATTGCATAGGGGTCATGCACAGAGGCTAAGCATGTCAGCATTTAGACAGCAGGCAATTTTGTATCTTAAGAATTAATCAAGATAATGATATCAACCTGCACCTTTTCTGAACCATATTGATGAGTGAAGTCACATGAAGTCAAAATTGAACACTGTATGATCCGTGGTTTAAATGTTGTGATCAACCTGAACATGTTGGTCTTCCTCAGATTATTGGCATCAACATACATTAATCCTATAATCAAGTTCACAAAGATGCTGACATAAAAAGTCAACCTTACATATGTCATGCACAACATACAGTGACAAAGTGCTATGATATGCGTATTAAAGTGAAGACAGAAACATGGTATTCATGCATTATTTGAAGTTTTGCTTCAGATTTGGCCAACTATGTGGATGCCAACCACACATACCTGCATTTTCTATGCCAGTTAGGTTTTGCATATGCAATGTACCCAACATATATTTCGCTGGCTGTAACGATCGCACGATGGGTCCGTACTACCGGCCGTAACGATAGCACGCACGGTCTGTACCAGTGTAAGTAGCGAGCGTACGTATGAACGGTCTCTACTTACTATTCGGCAGTGGAACGTGCATGCTTTCTGTACGTGCGGGCGGTGCCGGCTGGGGTGGAGTGGAGGCCGATTGTGATCTCATTTGACCCTGAAGACATTGACCTGGGGTCATGAAGTGTATACTGCAGCGAGTTCACTACAGCTGTAATTCCTCCAAATTTTGTGCTTCTAGTTTCAGATCTTAGGTGGCCGAACCCCCCCCCCCCCGGGTGAACGTTATGTGAGAGGCATGTTGACCGGGGATCTTCTGCGCTTCCTACGGTAGCGTTGCTTGCACTTGAAATGTAACGGAATGTGGTGCGTACGGAACCGGGCTGTTGAAATAAACAACTTGAACTGGATATGGATGCAATGTTTCATGGGGTCACAAACCCTCGCTGTGAGGTAGGTGTATGACTACTTTGGTTCGAAGATACCACAAGTTGAATGCCTGCAAAAAGTGAGAGGTCTTACCGTGGGGCAGCGTGAAGCTGTCATGGAACCATCTCAGTGACTCCAGTTCATCAGAATCCCTTTCAATTGTTTCTGGGACAAGGGCGGATACAAGGGGCACTGGGGGCATGTGTCCCCAGTGTCCCCTCAGGTTTTCAGCCGGAATTGCGCATTGAAAGAAGTCTGACCTTCAGTGTGCCCGAATGCCCCCTCAAATTTTTCAGCCAGAAGCACTCTTCCAGAGACAAAGTTCCACGATGACAATTCCAAATGGTCCAATTGGACATTCATTGCATGAGTAGGCTTTAATTGAGTATTTCCCTCTTTACTTTCATGCACAAATATTACTACATCAAGTAACTTATATGATAGTGTAAAGTAATCTAAAGTGCAACATTAACCAACGGCCCTGACCGCTAACGACTGCATGATCAGTTAAAAACGCAACGGCACCGAGATTCGAACCCACCACCATCCGTACGGAAAGCGGACACCCTAGCGAACTGCGCCAATCGTCGACATAGCACGGGCCGAATACGCGATGTAGAGCATGCTGACTGAGGAGATGTTTATTTCTTTGACGATCTCCGATGAAGTGTCGCATGTTCTTTACACACCACCTAATTCTAATTATATTCTATGGTATGGTCCATATTAGGATTGTAGCATGATGGTACTGTGAAAAGCTTGATATGTTGTGGAATGAATGTCAGATGGAGGAATACAAAACTGTACAGTTCTTATCTTGATTGACATATGAAACTATGCATATTCTATACATTTGCATTCATAAGTTGCATGATACTGAAACCCACTATGTGTCAACTGACAATACTGACCATAAACTATGCTCAATTTGTCATACTTATGCAAATTTGAAGCATTTCTTCATATTCAACAAATTTGGGAACGGTTTCTTTGAAAGCAGATAGGCTACTATGTTGGTTTATGCTACATTTTCTTTTTAAACATTATTTTTTTGTATCATTGGAGTGCAATATTTACAGTCTGCAAGGTACTCAAATCAATTATCAATGATATAATAGTTAGTTTTCTGGAAGGAAACAGATTGATTCAAGATACTCAACATAGGTTTAGAAAAGGGCAATCATGTCTCACAAATCTTTGACTTTTTGAATTTTGCTGCAGAACAATTTGATCAGGGAAATCAGGTTGATGTAGCATATCTTGACTTTAGTAAGGCCTTTGACAAGGTACCCCATAAATGGTTAATGATGCAGCTTCAGGGCCATGGTATTGCAGGCAGCATCCTAAAATGGATAGAGTAGTGGCTTTCAGATAGACAGCAGAGAGTGATGCTAAATGGTACAACGTCATCATGGCAAAATGCTCTTAGTGGAGTCCCCCAGGGGTCAGTACTGGGGTCACTATTGTTCATTATATTTGTAAACAACATTGAAAGTGGCCTAAGCAGTAAGGTTTTGACATTTGCAGATGATTTGAAGGTCTTTAGGGAAATAACAGGACACAATGAGCAGGTCTTGCTGCAGAAAGACTTAGACGAGCTTGTGAAGTGGTCCAAAAAATAGCAAATGAAATTTAATTTTGATAAGTGCAAAATCATGCATGTAGGTAGGCAGCATGTGAAGGCTCCATGCTTCATGGGTGGCCAATAACTATCTGTGACTCAGCAGGAGAAGAACTTAGGTGTTATCTTGAACCCAAAATTGGGGGCATCAGAACAGACCAAAGAAGCCAGGAAGAAGGCACTAAGAATGCTTGGGGCAGTAGATAGGAACATATCATAAGTGAGGAAGTCATCAGGAAGCTTTACTGTGCATATGTCAGGCCACATTTGGAATACTGTGTCCAAGCTTGGTCCCCTAGTTATGAAAAAGATTGTTGGCTTTTAGAGGGAGTACAAAAGAGGGCAACAAAAATGGTTAATGGTATAAGCAACCTGGCATATGAGGAAAGATTGAAGAACTTGAATATGTTTTCACTTAAATATAGAAGGCTGAGAGGAGATCTTGAGGTCGTTAAATCTGTCCATGGTCAGGAACAGGGATATATCAGGGAAATGTTTGAATTTAACAGAAATGATGCAATTAGAGGTCTTCAATTCAAAATTAAAGTTAATCACAGCAGGACAAGGTTAAGACAATCTTTCTTCACCAACAGGGTAGTAGAATATTGGAACCAGCTGCCAGAAACCATTGTCAGTAGCAGCACACTGAACATCTTTAAAAACAGCATACACTCATAAGAAAAGAGTGCTTGCTTTTCAGTATTCCAGGGAGGGGTGATCAACAGATTTGTTGGGCAATTGGTTCAGTGTCCAACGTGCAACCAAGAAGGGCCCTTGTGGCTCATAGTTGCACTGATCTTTTATGTCTTTGTCTTTAAAACAAGTTTTGCAAACATCTTACATCCATGAAGCAAAGGGGTTAGGTTTGGTTAGGTTAGGCATTTGGGTAATATTCCACATCCAGGTAAAATGCGATTTTTAAAAATTTATTTTTTAATGCAGGGTATTTTAATGTAAAAATCATGATGTGACCACTCATTTTCTCCGCAAATGATTATTTTTCAGTTGGCAAACAAATACACAACCATAATCTTCACTCTGCAAACATAGCACATCACGTATAATTATCTGTACCTGGTGTGTCACAGACGTGATAAAGAAGACATTCAACACTTCATGCACTAGATTTAATACTCTTTGACATCGAAAACCTGATGTTTCTGCCTTAATTCGACATTATCTCCGAGAATGAATACTTGCAACATGCCGTGCCAGCAACCGTTGATATGGGCCAGAAATTCCTTGCAATGCTGTATTATTTTATTTTGAATATATTTGATGTCATGGTGGAAAAATTTGTTTCGGATGAGTGGTTTTCCGGTTAGGTTAGATTATATTATGATATAATATATTTTATATATTATGCTATGTTATCTTAGCCTAGGTTAGGTTTTTTGTCCCCGAATTAATGCATGACATCATAAAATCATTAGACGTCATCAACCGTCGCCGACTTAAAAGTAATCATTTGCGGAGAAAAGGAGTGGTCGCATCATGATTTTTATGTGCAAATCCCGGTATTAAAAAATTCCAAAATCGCATTTTACCTGTTTCTGGATATTTACCTGCATTTGTTCTAAGTTGTAAACGTTTTCACACAATTTTTAACTATAAAATGCATTTTCTTCAGAAACATGTCAGGCTAGGTTAGGTTAGTCTAGGTAATTTAAGTTTACATTGATTAGACGAACAAAATGTGTTAAATTATTTGTTTTTGTAAATAATTTGTTTTCTTGCATAGAAGGTTTCACTAGGTTAAGGTAGGCCATTTTTCTTCAATTTGAACATTACTTTTTATGTTATAAACCAACTCCAAGCCCCTTTTGGGTGTTATTTTGCCTTCCAACTGAAACACATGCATTTGCAAAGGAAATGAGTCTTTGAATCATGTTAGCTACATTCATGAACACTGCATTGGAAAAAGAAATTCCAAGATTCCCAAAATTACTTTAAACTGCAAATTTTCTTAATGTTTATGCTAGGTAGGTATATTACACTCCCCTTTTCCTTGTTTCCCCAAAGTCCCTTTGTTGGTGTTACTTTGCTTTCCACCTGAAGTCAGCATTTGCAGAGGAAACCAGTGGTCGCATAGTCTTTATCACGTTCATAAACATTTAATCACATTCATAAGCATTGTATTGGAAAGGTTACGAAAATTTATCAAACACCTTCAACCACGAAATTACCTGCCAATGTTCCTGCAAAACTAGGTGCTTACTACCTTGCATCTAGGGGTTACCTGCAAGTAGTGCCCTTTATTATCAACAAGCTATGCAACTCACTGACAAGCCAGCTGACGACAGTGACGTCCCGCGACCTTATCAAAAACCATCGATTCGAGCCCAGTGCGCCGAATTGACAGAGTAGGATTGGGTCTACTCTGTCTACACTGGGTGTATACTGGGTACACTGGGTACACTGGGTGTCTACACTCTGTCTACTCTGTCTACTGGGTGTACTCTCTCCAGATCAAATCCGATCACTTGACCCAGGTGCGTCGTCACCAGAGATTTCCCTCAAGTGCGTGAGGCCAATTTTGAGGCGTTCCCAGGGGTGTTATTTTTTTTTAATAATTGGGTAAGGGGCGGGGAAACATACATGAAGGTAATGGGGTCTGAAAGTTGATAAAGATGTAGATGGCGCTGAGAGTCAATGGTCACCCAGCCTTCTTTGGCGAACCTAAAGCGCTATGTTTTGTGGGTTAGGGAGGGCAGAATCTTTATATTTAAAAAGCCTATTGTACATTTTGTAAGCAGCGTATGTTGTTTGAGCGTATTTAAATATGTTGAATGTACTTCAGACACGTCTAGTTTGCTGGAATATTTACCATTAGTGCGCTAGAAATTAGGAGAAGCAAGCCAGAAGTATGGGTGTATGTGCGGTTCCCGGCTGCCATAAACGTGATCCATCTATCAGGTTTCCAGCAGACTGCAAGGTAAGAAGGCAGAAAATTGATTTGAAAAACAACTATTGTTTGACTGCCTTTCTGTAAAAGACGTGGTGGGAACCATTTAGGAAAGCACTGGTAAGGTACCCAGGCACATTAGGTACCAAGGTAAGTACCTATCTATTGTCCAGACGGTAAAAACTAGTTTATGTCATGTCAGGGGCAGAAACCATGGCTGGTATTTACCAGTATTTACCAGTATAAAGTGGTTAATACCAGTATAAATGAGTCAACACCACTGGTTTATACCGGTTTATACCAGTAAAAACCATCCTGTGGCAAAAACTGGTCAACCCTGGTAGGAACAGTTATCTAAGTAGGTTGAGGTACGGGGAAGCAATATTATATCAGCTTAAAGATTATTAAATGCATCCACCAATATTATGCACATATTGTTTGTGAATGCGTAATTAATTTATTGCAATATTTTATTGCAACCCCCTGCAAAAAGGACTCCAAAAAAGTTACCATAGTTACCCTGGCGATGGTTGAGGTGGCCACAGCATATTCTCCACCCATGCTGCTTACCTTACCTTACCTTAAGTACCTATTGTCGGCTAAAAATTACGCCAAAAAGTTGGTCCTGATTATAACAAAACATTACCCTTTCCTTATCTCAGTCCTGTTGATTCAGATTAGAGTCGTTAGTAAAAAGAGAATAAGGAAAATCACCCACACAAACACACACACAGATGCACATATCACATGCACCCATGCATACACAACACCCACACCCCACACCAGTGGCGCAACCAGGATTTCAGTTCGGGGGGGGGGCAGGGTTGGAGAGCGGGCCCCCTCGCAAGCGGGCCCCCCTCATGTTTTTAAAAAGTCTGCGGAAAACATGCACTTACTTTTGAGCAGGCCCCTATGTTTGTAAAACGCAGAAATAAAAGCACTTCTCCTTTACGTTCCCCTTCCTATTGGTTCAATGCGGGCCCCTGGATCAAAGTGGGCCCGGTTCGAAGCGAGCCCCTGGTTCCAGAGAGCCCCCGGTTCAAGACAGGGCCCCAGGTTGAAGCGGACCCCTGGTTCTAAGCGGGCTATTGGTTCAATGCGGGCCCCTGAATCAAAATGGGCCCCGGTTCGAGGCGGGCCCTGGTTAAAACGGGCCCCCAGATTTTCAGTTAGTTCAGGGCCCCTGATTCGAGCCACAGATCCGCTTCGCGGGCCCCTGGCCAGGGTTCTGAGTAGGGTGGCCCACTCCGCCCAGGGCCCGCGAAACGGGCCCCTGGCTCGGAGCGGGCCCCAAAAAAATTCGGGGGGGCCATGGCCCCTTGCCCCCCCCCCCCGGTTGCGCTACTGCCCCACACTCACCCAACAAATCTCACCAAAAGCCAGCACATGGATTTTTAACAGTAGGTGGTGTTGCAAGTCCTATACGTGATTCTCTGTTTCAGTGAAGAATAATGCATGATTTAAAGTTGCATGAAAGTCAGTAAATTGGTGGCATGTAAAGTGTGCTGCACATTGCCTCTTAACATTCATCACCGGCGGAGTTGGAACACTTTTGGTACGTTCATGTGTACGCGGGTGATTGGTGTGGTTGACAGATGAAATCCTGTTTGCTGGATGCTGATTATAGGCTATTCATTGCAGGCTTGCTCACCTTGACTTCATTGTTGAGTTTGTATAAAGTAATGGCTTGTCGAAGTGCTTACCGCGAATGTACTTGTGTTGTTGCGCATGGCTTTGGATGCTATCTGTGTAACCTGTTATTGGATTGGGTTTGTTGCAGAAACCACACCCACACACTGCATGTCAATGCATGCCTAGCTCTGGCTCGTTGAGAGGAAGCAGCAGCCATTCCGACGTTCAGCGATGGCGACTGGGGCCTTACCACTTGTGTGTGCCTGTTGTGAAGGCAGTCACCACCTGGATCGGTGCGAGTTATTCGCCGGAAAATCTGCTGATGATCGTGCCCAGTTCATAGCCAACAATGGCCTGTGCTTTTGTTGCTTTAAGGCAGGCCATCAGATTCGGAGCTGTCCAGTAGTCAGACCCTGTGGCATAGAGGGCTGCATGGTCCGACATCATGTGCTACTCCATGGTAGTCAGAGAGTAAGCTTCATAACTGGTGCGCCATTTCACGCTGTTTCTCGCAATTCAACATACCAAGACTCCCCTTGCCCAGCGACCAGTCAGCACAGGGACCAAGCCCAGCGAACCATAGCAGCTGCAGCGCCTTTCAATGAGGAAGTAACGACGCTCCTCCAGATTGTTCCCGTGCGGCTTCACGGGCATGCTGGGATGTACCGAGATACGTATGCCTTGCTTGACCCAGGAGCACAAACCTCGCTGTGCTGTTCAGATCTACTCACTGACCTGAACATACAAGGAGAGGAACGGAGGCTTTGTCTGCAGAATGTTGAAGGTTGTGGTCAGGGGTGTCGATTTTTGAAAAACATTGGGGGGGCCGAAGTGCCAAAACACTAGACCCCCCCCACACAAAAAAACTCATCGGATTTAGCCCACTATATTTTAGGATCTCAGAAAATCCGATTTCTTATTCGACGATGTGTATGTTTATGTTTATTCAGAATCCTCACCGACGGGGAAAATCGCCCAATAACTGGTGAAGTCACATAATTAAAAGAGCAGTGCTCAGTACATTTCAACATAACAACTCTTGGTTGGTCATTGGTTCTACGACACGTCGACCGTTGTGTCATATAGCGTCGCCAATCTCTCACGCCGATTGGTCGCGGGCGAAGAGTAGCGACAGGTGAGACTCGAACTCACCAACATAACAACCCTGAGTAATAGCATGCGACTGCAGTGCCATACAGTAGGCTCGGATCTATCGTCACCGTCACCGTCACTGTTACCCTCCTCCTCACTCCACACACCAACAAACACACACCGGCTTAAATAAAAATACTTCAGCGATCAGATGCAGGCTAAAACACACCGGCATTGATGAAGCATCAGAGCACAGCAGACCTGAACGGTAATGACGATGGGTGAAAGTATTTCCTTGGTTCCTAACGTTAGGGAGGGGAATTTTTCCATTTAGTACGCCACTGCGGCTGCTCAACGTGTTTTTTTCCGCAGATTGCACGATCGAGAGTAGAAAGGCCCTTCGGATAATTTTCTTTCGGGACCCATTCTTAATTTTCCGGTGCTCTGGTCGATTCGATGAAGTCTCCTTGTGGTTTTTGTGGTGAAGTCTATTTTTATAAGCCCCCTGCAGGCTATTTTTGGAACCCGGTACGATTTTTCTGGCTCTCGGTGCGTTTTTTCCGGTGCCCAAACAGGTTTCTTTTCCGGCGTCCGACGACTTCTTATTTTGTGGATCCTTGACGCAATTTTTCCGTCCGCAAGGTAACATTCCGGGTATATATTGGTACTTGGGAAGCCAGCTGCAACTTGTGGGGCTCCGGCACGACGTTTTGGCCCCAGTGAGATTTTCAAGAGAAGCGGCGTGAATTTG
Source organism: Ashinkailepas kermadecensis (assembly GCA_034440615.1). Taxonomy (NCBI): domain Eukaryota; kingdom Metazoa; phylum Arthropoda; class Thecostraca; family Neolepadidae; genus Ashinkailepas; species Ashinkailepas kermadecensis. Next base: position 266,664 of record JAOTOM010004425.1, read on the forward strand.
TTTTTGTCTAAGTGCGATTTTTGGGGGCCCGTCGTCACTTGTTGGGATCCCTTGCGGTGGCTACGACACGTTTGTGGGGGCCCAACAAGTTGTGTGGGCTTTTGGAGCTATTGTTGAGATCCCAGATTGATTTTCCGTGTCCGGACTGTTTTTAATTCACCCGGCTTCATTTGTTGGGTGATCTCAACGAGACTTTTAGAGCCCCGGTGGGACCTATCAGGCCTCTGGCGTGATTTTCAGGGGCCCGGGTGATAATTCTTAATACCCCAGTCTCGGCGTGATTTTCAGGAGGCACCGGCCCGACCGTTTGTGACCCCCGTCGTGATTTTCTTGAATCCCGGCACGACTTGTTTGCGGCCCCAACGTGATTTTCAGGGGCCCAGGTGCAAACTTTTGAGGCCCCAGCGTCATTATCGGGGCCCCTGCGCTACGTTTGGGGGCCCCGAATGTGATTTTTCTGAGCCCCGGTGCGATTTTTGGTCAACCGAGTGAAATTCTTAGGGAGCATAGCGCATTTTTTTCCTAAGCTCGGCGGACTCTTGGGGGCCCCACAACCTATCAGGACGGGGGGGGGGTGAGGGAACTTCCCACAATTCCCCCTCCCCATTCGGTATGTCACTGTGCCATGCAATGATGCAACATAAGAATCCAGGAATAGTTCATCTGTTTCATCACACATGTGATTTCAACTCCCCAGTTATCCAGACAGTTTGAGGAAAGTCAAACATCTGCTACATGGATCAGCAAGGATGGATTGTAAGGCAACATGGATACCATGGAATTCCGGTCAGAGTAGTTATGCTACAATACATACCTTCTTCAACACACTGCCTTGGAGAAGGATGAGCTCCTGAAGTTTGGTCAGGGTTGGAGTTGGAGGTGGATGGAGCAACACTGTGAAGGACATAACATATGGTTCAAGAGACTTGTTTCCATTAACAATACAGGGGATGAAGTAACATTTTTATTGACTTCTATGGTTTTCATTGGCTTCATTGACTTCTATGGTGTCCTGATTAAGCAGGACAATCGAGATGGGTTTCTGTTATATGCATTTTTTTTTTTTTAAAATAAGTTTCATCCGAGTTCTTGTTGGGCTGGCTTTATGAACCAGGGTCGGATTGCTAAGCAGAGCTTGTTGCGTGAACCCTGGCCCCACCACCCGATCCATTAATTCAAGTTAAACGGCAGAATTTTGACCGAAAGTTTAACGTGCCGTCAATGCACCGACACAGCCGCCCGGTATAAACAATGTTATAATGTAGCTTTTATACCCCAGTGAGAATGGTATGGATTCACTCATCAGTGAGTTTGCAAACATACTGATGTATCAGTTAACACCAATGCAGGGAGCTATGTGATCAACATGGTCTGTGCCCTAAAGCCCAAATAGCTAAGTAACAATGCAGGGAATCTGCTGCATAACAGTTTGACCATAAATTAGCCATGATATATGGCATCATACTTCCCATGCTATTTCCAATAGTGAGCTATATTTTGTGTACAAACATCAGGACATTAGAAATGTTAATTAACGTTACACACATCAGTTCCTAACAAGTGTCAGCAATACATTTCCTTCATGTGCTTTAAACATGATTCAAGAAAGCACTGTCATCGATTTTAAACTTGCAAAAAGAGTGGGCCGCCTGGCATTTTGAGTGCTATTTGAGTGAATTTGCTGTCTTGTTAGTGAACTGACCACTTATTGAGATATATGTACTTTAACTTTGTCTGCTTCCATCATGAAAATTTGTCATTTTCCGAATACATCAGAAATCATCAGAATAACTTCTTGTCTACAAACCGGTGTATGCATTTCTATGAATTTCTCATATTTATTAACACAAATGATGTAGATCTGATCTGCAATTTTATAACTCAGAAAATATTATCAGCACAGGATTCCATTCCTGAAAATATTGTACTTTCAAAATGTTATTGTTCTTTGTGAACCAAGAAGTGCAATGCTCTCATGCAGCATGCAGATGGAGGTTCATCACGTACACCAGGTAGCACAAAAAGAGATATTATTGCAGTCTAAGGTAACCACAAGACATGTTTTACACCCATTTTTACCTCCACGAATCATTAAAAGGAGCTAGGTTTTGTCTAATTGCGTTAGGCTAGGCTTTTGTTGTAAGTTAGTAAATGAAAAAAAAATCTTAAAAAACGGTTCAAGCTAGATTAGGTTGCGTTAGACTTTTTAAGTTCAAAATGTTTGAGAACAAAGAAATTGGGGGGGGGGGGAGAATTTGGCATACAAATAATAATTTCTTGCATGGAAGTCTAGGCTAGGTTAGGTTAGGTTACATTTTTTTTATCTGAACATTATTTTTCATCCTATATTACTCAAATCCAAGCCCCCTTTTCCACGTTATTTTTCCTCACAAATGAAAAGTGTGCATCTGCAGAGGAACTGAGCGGTTACAACATGTTCAGCACATTAACAAACACTGCATTAAAAAATAAATTAGAAGAAGTCAGAGAGTACCATGAGCTGAAATATTACCCAAAAAGCCAGGTATTATCACAGTTTAAGGTAACCACAAGAAAAGTTTTACACACATTTTACCTCCATGAAGCATACAAAGGGGTGAGGTTTGTCAGGTTAGGTTAGGCTTTTGTTGTAAGTTATAAAAAAAATCATTTGTTCGTAAATCATTTGTGTTAATGATTTTTATACAAAAAATAATAAACGGTTCAGGCTAGCTTAGGTCAGGTTTTTTAAGTTGAAAATATTTCAGAAAATGCCTCGAAAATTTAAATTAAAAAGAATTAATTTCTGGTATGGGAAGTTGAACTATGTTAGGTAAGGTTATCATACATCTTGAACATTATTTGTATGCTATATTTCCTTACTCCACACCCTTTTTTGGTGTTATTTTTACTCCCAATTGAAAGGCATGCATTTGCAGAGGAAAGGACATTAAATGTGTGCTTTTATGTATTTTATTAATATTTTTATATTTAAATTTCCAATGCAATGTTTATGAATGTCACTAAGCTGATGGCACTACTCAGTTTCTGTGCAAATGCTTACTTTCCAGGTTGTGAGCAAAATAACATTAAAAATGGGCTTTGAGTTAGGTAACATAGCAATTAAAAGAAATACATTACAAATTCAACATAACCTAATGTAACCTAAGCTGACCTTGGAGAAAACAACTATAAAAACAAGATTGGAAAAATATCTAGCAATTTATTTTATTGAAATTTTACAAATGAAAAAACCTAACCCAACCTAATCTAACCAGAATTATTGTGCTTTAAGGTGGTAACAAGGCAAGTTATTACACATTTGCCTCCATAAAGCAAACAAATGGGCTATGTTTGGTGATGTTAGATTAGTTTAAGTGTTTTAAGTTCGACATTTTTTGCAAAAATTGTTCCAAAATTTGAAAGAAATATATTTTTTTTCTTTAAAAGAAGCTTATGTTAGGTTAGGTTAAATTGGATTACATTTTTTATTGTAAAAAAAATACATTGCTTGAAAATTTTACAACTTGATGTTTTGGTTTTGTTTTCTCCAAGGGGAGGTTAATCTAGGTCAGGTTAGGTTATGTTGCATTTATTTTATTTTAAAAAAAATACTTTACCCTATGTCACCTAATTCAAAGCTTTTTGTTGATGTTATTTTGCTTACAACCTGAAATGTAGGCATTTGTATCGAAAATGAGTGGTCCCATCATCCGAGTCACATTCATAAACATTGCATTGAAATGATACATTCCACGAATTCATAAAACACCTTAAAACACAAATTTACCAAAATCGTGTTTATCACATTCCTAAACATTGCATGGGAAAAAATTAATCAGAAATTACCTTAAGCTGTAAATTTACCAAAAGGTGTGCCGACCCCTGGACGGAAATGCAACACTAGGTGCCCCAATCCTGGGCAGAAAGGGCACTAAGAGCAGTGGAATGAAAATTTTAATAAAGTAAACTAAAAATAGCTCTTCTTGAAGACAAACGTGGTAGTTATGTGATATTTACATGGAAACCCTGAGCACAAATCAGAAAAAAGCATGGACTGGACTTTTTCAAGCTTACCTGCTAACTTCTTCAACTACTGTTCCTTTGGGAATTAAATATCAGCAAGCTATTTATTCACTATCTAAAATCACACCAATCCGCAGATACATCAGAAGGTGCGATACATCAGAATGTGCGAAGTACAAAAAACGAACCAGTACGACGTCACATGAGATTGGCCTCCGGATTAAACACTGCGCGCAATTGCACCACAGATGTCTTACCTCCGTCACATTTGTCACTGTAACCTCAAATTTAGACTTCAGGCGCTGGATTTTCTGTAACTGGAATTTTTTCTTTGCATGTTACGATTTTGGATGTTCTGAGGAACGCCCATCACGATGTGTGACATTTAATGCGCGCTAGTGTCTATCGATACAAATCGACGCCCCTGCTTTGGAGAAAAAATAGAAACAAAAATTAAGCAAAATATAGTCTGAAAATTTTCTAAATTGAACAACCGAACCCAACTTACCCGAACCTAATGTCAGCTGCTTTTGAAGGAAAACTTCCAATTTTATTTTATGTTTGAAAATGATTGAACAATTTGTCCAAGGTAAACAACTAAACTAGCCTAACCTAGCTAAATCGGAATTATTGTGCTTTAAGGTGGTAACAAGACAAGTTTTTACACACATTTGCCTCCATATAGCAAGCAAATGGGTTAGGTTCGGTTAAGTTAGATTAGTTTAGGCTTTTCAAGTTGGAAAACGTTTTAAAAAAAATCCAAAAACGTTTCCCCCCAAAATTGCAAATTATTTGGTAACCTTGCAGTCTAAGGTGTTCTTTTTTCCTTTAAAACAAATAAAAATATGCAGAATACCATGTTTATGAAGGTGACTAAGATGATTGGACCCACTTATTTTGTGTGCTTACTTTTCAGGTTGTGAGCAAAATAATGCCAAAAAGGCTTTGAGTTCGGTAACATCGCATAAACATATTTTTTTTTTCATGCAACAAAACCTAACCTAGCCTATCCTAACCTATCTTTTGAGAACAAAAATTAAACTAAATTAAAATTTCACTTAATTTATTTTCTGAAAATTCTCAACCTTAAAAAAGAATCCTAACCGAGCCTAACCTAACCTAAGCTGATTTTGAATACAAAATTATATTTTTTGTGAACATGGTTGTAATTTTTTTTTCGGAAGCTTTTGGGTATTATTGTGCTTTAAGGTGGGAACAAGAAAAGTTGTATGGGCGCTGTATGACCAACGCAGTCAATGCGCCAGTAAACCCAAATAACCAACCAACCAACCCAGAAAGATGTAAGCTGTACTTCCACAGTGGAGGGAATTCTAGCTGTTTTGTTTGTTTTTGCACACAATTTTAAATTGTTCAGGAAAAGGTGGAGAGTCAGTCCACTATCTAATCCAAATCTGTTTCTATTCAGTACAAAATGTGCTGGTTAACATCAATGTTTCTACTTAGCATGGTGTTTTTTCATTTTTTCCCTTTAGCTTTCTTATCAGCATAAAATAGCATAGGTTATTGGGGGCGGGGGGGGCCAAATCAACATTGGGGGGGGGCAAGATCAACATTGGTGGGGCCCCACAAAAGGATACAAATCGACGCCCCTGCATACATGCATGATTTTGCACTTATAAAAATTTAATTTCATCAGCCATTTTTGGACCACTTCACAAGCTCTTCTAAGTCTTTCTGCAGCATGTACCTAGGTGCCTAGGTACCAGGCAAATATCAAACTGATAGTGTGATGAGTGGGCTGTTGAGGTTAATTATAGTTTGTATATCCACACTCTCAATGATAACTGATTGTTGTTCACGGGACTGGATTGTATGCAAGTTTGACAATGACAATTGGTTTTTGTGCACACCATTTTGAATTGTGTAGCAAAAGGTGGAGAGTCAGTCCACTATCTAACCCAAATCTGTTTTTTTAATTACAAATTGTGCTGGTTAACATCAACTACATTTTCTATGTACATGGAATGTTAACATGGTGTTTTTCTTCTTTTTTTCTTCAACTTTTTTATGAGCATAAAAATAGCATGTTATTGGGGGGCCAAATCAACATTGGGGGGCCAAGATCAACACTGGTGGGGCCCTGGCCCCCACAAAGGATACAAATCGACGCCCCTGCCATCTAGACATTAGGGGATGTCCCCATCCTAGCCCCGCCTTCAGCGCCTAAAATATAACACAAACTGTAACGTAAAATTCCCTTTATGTAAACGTCCACATGCCTGCACCTTGATCGCAAACACCCGCTTTTATAGTCAGACATGTAACGTACTCGCTTCAAAAAAGGTGGCGCGAATGACCTCTGTGGTCCGGTACGCCTGAAAAAGTCACTCCCCCATGCAGTTAAATTGAAACTTGCGTGATGCTACCAATATCTTCAATATACGAATAAAAACCTGTGATGTCATCAAGGTTTGAATGCGACTTTGGTGTACCTTTTAAAATAATGGTATTTTTGCGGCGTTTAATAATGGTGTTTTTGCGGCGTACGAGACATTGGGCTTGTCAAGGCTATTTCTCTTGTATAGCATTGGTCGTGGATGACTAAGGTTTGCTTAAAAGTCATGTGAGCCATAGCTTTCTTTTTTATTCTTTTAGGAATACCAATTATATTGCAGTGGCCATGCAGCTTCTTGCTGAGTTTTCTCTGTCATGGCATCATAAGCTGGCAGATTTGCCCACACATAGCTCTCGTTTTCCCCATATCAATATTGAATGCATGCATTGTTATTGGGCATTTAGGTAGCTTCCTAGGTAAATATCAAGCCGATGGTGTGATAGGTGGGCTGCTGAAGATAATTATAGTTTGCATATCCACAATCTCAAGGATGATTGTCTGCTGTTCACTGGACAATGCAAGTTTGACAATGACTGGAAATTAAGAATGGATTTTTTCCTGTTTAACCTCACATGTGTGTGGTTTTGCCATTGGTGGTGTGTACAAACATCAGTATGACAATCCAATTCTTGTTTTGTGGCTTAACATTAAAAAAAGACAATCTGGTTTAAAATGCATCATCAGCAAATCTTAACATTTTATGGCGTAATTTTTCCTTGTACAGTGGAGGGAAATCTAGCTATTTTGTTTTTTTTGCACATAATTTTGAATTGTGTAGCAAAAGTTGGATACTCAGTCCACTATCTAATCGAAATCTGTTCTTTTTCAGTACAAAATGTGCTGGTTGACATCAACTAAGTTTTCTATGTACCTAACAGCCAGTTGGTAGCTCAGTTGGTTAGAGCGCTGGCCTGTTCTGGTCTCCCCTGTCCTGGCAACGCAGGGTTCGAGCCGCTTCGCGCGCTCGCATTTAGCCCCCGGCTGGGAGGGTCAGTTGGCAGCTGGCCCGATATGGCCGGGGACGAGCTACCGGGCGGCCGTGTCGGTGCATTGACGGCACGTTAAACTTTCGGTCAAAATTCTGCAGTTGAACTGGAATTAATTGATCGGGTGGTGGGGCCAGGGTCCACGCAACAAGCTCTGCTTAGCAATAGGACCCTGGTTCATAAAGCCGCCCCAACAAGAACTCGGATTAAATTAAAAAAAAAAAAAAATAATAATAATAATTTTAAAAAAAACAGTTTTTCTTCTTTTTTTTTCCTTTAGCTTTTTATCAGCATAAAAATAGCATGGGTTATTGGGGGGCCCAAATCAACATTGGGGGGGCCAAGATCAGCATTGGGGGGGCCATGGCCCCCGCAAAAGGATACAAATCGACGCCCCTGGATATATTATTTTTGCTATAACTTTGTTTTCACCTCACATTATTTATAATTCGTCATGCACTGTAACGGTTGATATATAGGATAAATATACAGATAAATGAACGTGCATGTGCATAAGGAAATTGACTCAAACAGATTAACAAAATGAATGGTTGTCAATGCATATGCAAAGCAATGAGTGCATAATACCTCAATCCACATCAGCATGATGCACACACAACCTGAATCACATACCTGACACACATCACCTAACTGCAACATGGCACCCAGGTTCTGCACTGCAATAGGTATCTGCACAGAATATGATTGCGTTGGTCTGTTGCCCCCACGAAGTTGTTTGGTAGCAGGCTTGAAGGTTTCCCTTCACCATTGGTTTACACCCAATTTTACCGACTTTTTCTACGCTATCTTGCATATTTTATGGCAATATAGGGTACTTTGACGTATTCTAATTGAAAGACCTATTCTTTAGCTTCATCAAAGGGTATCCTAAATGACCCAGTAATAATCGTCCTGCCCAACAATGTGCCATTTCTGGCAGGCTCACCATCAAATGCCTCCAAAATAAAGGGCTTGTTCCTGATATTGGTAGGCTCCCTCTACCATCCATTTTACATGTTCAAGTTGTCACCCTCGTTCAAGAGCGGAAGAAAGGACAGTCAAGCTAAGCTAAGTGCTCCATAGCTTCTTCTCCCCATTGGCAGGAGAGTTCCAGTTGAGTTGCAAGTTTCAGGAGGGCATTCCTAGATCACAATGGTGTTGTACATAAATGTTCAATTATGCATGTATCATCAACAATCCATGCAAGACTCACCAAGGAAGAAAGCATCATGCCCTGGGTCTAGCTGGTCTGGAAAAACTGTTTTCAACAACTGCTGTATGTTAATGTAGGTAGGTAGGTAAATGTTTGGAAAAATAGGCTGATCCTAGATTTTGGGGATCCTGAACATTATCCTTTCCAGAAAATTATTTGTTGTTTTTTCATCTGGAAGTTGAAGTTCCTAAGTTATTAACTTTTGACAACGAACTGCTGTGATCAAGGAAAAGTGCTCAAAATTCACTGAAATGGGTGCAAGTTGAGTTACCATGCATAAGGTTTCAATACAAATATTCTCCATACTGGATGACTACAAAATATTCCTCTCCAAGCGCCGGATTACGATGCACAAATCCGACCTTGTCTATGCATGAGAATGAAATGTGTCAGAACAAATACTCACTGGAAATAATGGGAAAAGATTATAACTCACCTGGTGAGCGGAATACAAATATATTTGCTAGGAAGCAAATTAAAGTGACCATTGCATATGATTTGAAAAAAGTTCTGCAACCAAATTTCTACCATATTTTTTTTTTTTACTTCGAGTGACGTCATGCAGACTTGAAGGAACATTTTGATCTACCTTCTTGTAAGGGTAACTTGGGTTTGTTATTTGTCACACAAACCGACGCAAATTATTCAGTGCAAATGCCTGTTCCAAAAAAAGGTGCATGGTCGTTTCAGTTCCCTATTATTTTTCACAATCACATCCCATTTCTGTGTTGTGTTTCTGGCACTAGAATTGACTGATGCATGATACTGATTGTGAATACCAAACTTAGCATTAATACTTTTTTTGTAGTTATTGTTATCCGTTTCTGGTAAATAACTTAAGTACACCTCATTCCTTACTCACTGGCAGCTGATAAGTTGACAATTGTAATGTTAAGCATTAATAATTATACTGTGTTTTTACTCCCTACCTTGTGTCATGGCATACTATTTACAAAGATACATGCTTTATATTATTTGTTCATAGCTTGCATTTGAGTCGCAAGACTCAAATGACTCATTGTGATTCAAATGATTGACTCGTGATTCAACTCATTTTTTTTTAAAAAGATGTGATTCAACTCGCGACTCAAGATATGTTTTTGGGAAAAGAATCGATTCAACTCACAACTCATCCAAAAACGATTGATTCATGAGTCGCTTCTCGATTCAACTCGAGTCGAGCACAAGTCTGCATGTGAGGAGTTGGATTTAAATATTTGAGGCTTATTCATTCAACCAATCCACCAATGTTGGTATATCGGACTTTGACTACCATAGGACTATGGCTCGAAAAGTAGGCTCCCTGGATTTCTAGCATGCAGAACATTACCGTCCAGGAAAGTCTGGGTCATTTTTCTCTTGAAATTGAATGGAGCTGCTCATAATTAACTGGTTTGTGATGAAGATGCAGTGGAAAGTGCAAACCGATGTTATGATGTGATATGATAAGAAAAACTATCATCCATATCTGATTATGCAAAATGCTTCCTCAACATCAAGGACTACCTACAAAGTGCAAATACAGCCATTGTTTTGTGCCATAGCTTTCCATTATATTCATAGCTGGCGTTTCTCAGATATGATAAGAAGAATTTAAGCACTGCTCGTGGTTAATTCAACATTCCTTTACATAAAAAAGGCTGTATTACCACAGTTTAAAGTAATTATGAGACAAGTTTTACATACATTTTACATCCATGAATGATACAAAGAGGTTAGATTTGGTAAAGTTAGGTTATGTTAGGCTTTTCTGGTAAGTGAGACAAATTTTCAATATTTATTTTCTTCAAATTCAACATAAAGATATTTCTTTCTTGAAAAAGTTTCTGGAAATTTTCCATAAACAAGAATTAGCTTTGGTATTATTGAATTTAAGGCAACCACGAGACAAGTTTTACGCACATTTTACCGCCATGAAGCATACAAAGGGGTTAGGTTTGGTTAAGTCAGGCCTGGTTAACCTTTTGTTGCAATTATAACATTTTTAATGACATTTTTATTAATTGATTTTGTTTTCTTCAAAAACGGTTCAGGCTAGCTTACGATAGGCTGGGTTAGCTTAGGTTTTTTATTTGGATTTTTTAACGAAAATAAATTGTTTGGAATTTTTCAGTAAGAAAAGAATTTGCATGTGGGTCAAGCCAATCGGTTTTGAGTGGACTAGGGCCGGGGGGGGGGGGGCAGATAACTCCTGCTGTCGTTGGACAGTGCCTGTTGTTTTGGTTCAGTTCGGCAATGCATGTTGCCACTGAAAAGCAGCATCATACTGATCATTACTATGGTATTCTTTATATGATGACATTAATTTTAGGACATATTGACAGCTGTGAAGATTTTGCTAACGGTGTTGGCTGACGACATCTTGAAGCAAGGTGTGTGGGGCTGTTTGGTGGCTCTTCCACTACCTCACAATTAATGCTATCTGCAAATGTGCTGCAGAGGCTAACAGGAGACTACTGTCATCCGTGCTTGTTAAGCTGGATGTAGTCATCAAAAAGCAGGATGCCCTTTCTACATGCCTAGATGCCCTCCAAGGGAAGGCAGTGGTGATGTCGCTGAAACCAGAGGACTTCCGATCCCGGCTAGCAGCCACGAAGACATTGCAGCATTGACGGAGCACTTGGAGTCTCTAGAACGGCGCAGCTCACTGGTATGGTTTGATTTATATATGTTTATCATATAGTTTCTTCAATGGAGACAGGACTATTCTAGTTTTGAAGTTGTATTTTGTGTGATGGCTCCTTTGTTGACTGCGTGACGTCGGTGTCGTTTTTGTTCTTGCGTAACAGATGACCCTTGCCATACTTAACTGTTTTAGCTACCGAGTACTGCACTAAATATAATTCGATAATCTAATTTACCCAGGAATTTGTCTCTTAGGAAAACTCGCCATTGTCTCATGCTGTCCCAATCGTGCTTTAATCCAAAAGATGCCAAAATTAACAGCCTGCTGCCGACTTATCCATGAGCGAAGGCGCCACTTTCGGCGTGCTTCTCTCTCCCTTAGGGGGGCAAGTCTTCCATTGTTCAGTCAGGACAGCTTTTCCGCTTCTTATCAGAAATAAAGTTTTCTGTGATTTATACTCCTCATTAACCCGCTTTTACATCTGACAAGTTGAGGATTGTAGCACAGCATGGTATCACACTTGTATTTCACCCTGGGGCATGCCATTCTGGCTGACTTTCACCGACTTTCGCTTACTTCCACTGTTTCACTGACTATGTTGCTTGCATTTTACTGTTTGACTGACGATGATATAGCGCTGAATGACCCACACAGTCTATGCGCCCATAAATTACAATAACCAACTAACCAATCAACACAAACGAACAGTATATATCACCCTTTGTTGGCCTTCTTCAGCTGTTCTTTAGCTGTCAACAGCTGAAGAATCCCAATGGGTGGAAGATACTGTTGATTTGGGCATATTTTGGATTAAATTGTCATTTTAACAGCATGAGACTGGCTGATTTTTTTCCAAACAGTTTATGCCATGAGTCTCACAGTCAGCATCCGTCACCTGCAATTTAAGTTAATTATTTTGACTTCAGGGCGCATTGATTTCATTGGTAATGTAGCACCCTAATATGTTCCCTTCAATCAGATAAATAAAAGTTGCTCATGTTTCCAGGCGTGCTACTTGGCGACCTTGGGTGGTGACACCGTGACGGTAGTATTGCGGCTGTGTTGTTCGGCTCTCATGGACAGCGCCGCATCTGACCTCTTCTCACTGACCGGGAAGTCCAAGCGCGGAGGGAAGAAGAAGTTCCAGGGAATGCGTCTGCATCAAACCATAATCCGTAAGTGATAAAATCACACACTATCATTTCATGATTGACTTAAGTTTCCCTCATAGCCCATTACAGAAGGATTAAGGCCAGGATTGTGGTTGGTAGCTTAACATTATTGTGTAAGGCATGAAAATATATCTCAATGTTACGTGGGTGCTTATTCCCCCCCCTTCTAACCCCTATTCAGATCTCGATAACGCATGTGCCAATATTTTTGAAATATATCGTTTGAAAGCTTGTAACATTGCCTGCAATATTGTTGTAAACAAAGCTGAAATTTCGAAAACGACGGGTGAGGGAGGAAAAGAATGTGAATTAATGACTTTTTTTGGTTTCACAAAAACTCTAATTTCACATTGAGGTCCAATTATTGTTAATTGAGTCCAATTTAATAATGCATTATTTGTGTGTAATGCAGTTCAATTACAGAACCATGGATGCATCCATTGTAGCTGAACTTCAGGCGGACGTTTTTGGTCAATTACGGCCAATTATCGTCCATGGCCCCAAAGCTGGCCTTGATCCACCCATTTCGGAAATGATCTGCTTCCATTGCCATGCGAATTCCCAATGTCCAGGTTTCGGTTTACTATCATTTCGAAACCACCACTACCTCCTTACTTCGTTACCCTGGAACCGTCGCTGCCATTGATGCACGTATCTAGTGACGTTAAATATGCAATCAATATGTATGTTTGCTTCACCAACGGTGTTGTCAAAAAACTAGTCCTGATATACATAACATGTCTGTCTTTATAGGATATCTGTCTGGCTTTGAAAGCTCATCACGCTGTAGAAAAATAGCCAGCCTTGACATCCAAGCTCACTGTCTAGGGCCGCCTCGCATCAATAACACAAAACGGCATCATTCGCCGAAAAGAACTTTAGGAGACGTCGCGAAATTTAAGAACTCTAGCGTGCCGCGTTAAGAAACGTCGAACAAAAAACTATCGGAAGCTTCTGAAGCCCTCTTACATAATAGGGTTGCGGTTCAACTGTTCGTAATGATTCGCTGAAGCTATGAATGCTGGTTTAGTTCAAATGTACTGATTAATGATGCTTATATTCGATGGAGAATGCATGTGGCTATTGTGGTTGTCTACCTTAACGTGCATCCTCTCTCAATCCTTTACTGCTGTAAGTTCTTGTTAGTAGTCAACCGCTTAATAGACCCATCATAATTATACTTTTTCATATCGGAGCTCTGGCTCTCAAAATGTCCAATCCTTTGAAAGGCCGATGTGTAAGCAGGTCGTACCATGGTGAATGTGCCAAGGTAGCCGTTGGCCCTACACTGCGTATACCGACGACCTATTCGTATGACACAGTCCATAGTCCCCAAAGGTAGAGTGAAATTCCCTCATTAATCCGTGATTTACTGGAACCATACGGCCTTCAAACTGACTTCAGCTTCCATGTTGTACCCGAGTTTCACCAACCATAAGCATCGTTCTTGTTATGTGATTTAAGCATATGTCCATCATACTATGCACTTTTGGGACAGGTGAGTTTCCTTCCTTTGGAGTGGTTCGGGAATACCATCCCAAATAACATCAGGTTGTGCCGTAGCAATATCACGAAGTTTGACGTTTATCGTTTCTCCGTCCCCTGATTTTTTTTTCTACCCATGGGTAGCATCACCTTACATGGTCAGATAAACCAGCTGATCCATACCAATTGCTGCATGCCTTCCGTAAACGGCGAACATTGCGTTTTTCCTGTGCAATTGAGAATGTGGATTGATTCACGCTGCGTCGCAAAACTCCCCCAGTTTCTGTGTGCTGTTGGTTTTGATTTGGTTTACTCCCGCCCACAAGTGTAGCACATGGATATATATCACCTGACTGTGCAAAATACGAGGTCATGAAATGTCATAGCATGCTGTTTTGCGTACTATCGCCCCTTGGCATCGGTACGTTTATACCTGGCTCGACTAACCTAATGGGCGCGGTATAGCCTATGCATTTGATGCGCCCCTAAACCCCAATAACGAAATGGTGGATTTGGCTGATTTAGTTAAGAGCGTAAATAGCCATTCAACCAACCTTAGTGTGCCTAACTTGTGTGAAGTAATAAAAGGGTTGATGCTACATCTGATGGTTTCGCGCTTTTCAGTGGCGGTGAAGAAGAACATGCGGACGGCCGAGTACCATGCGAGAAATCGATTTCGCATTGGGAAAATGGCTTCAGGGGTCGCGGGATCGCGGCGACAGGAGGCTGGAACGCACATTGACCGCTAGTCAGCACCGGTCGAGCGCCGCGCTCCGGAGCACAATACCGCTACGGAAGAGCTTGAGGCGTCAGTTCGATCTGAAAACGACAGTCCAAGGAACTCAGAGCTTACGTTTAGCGACTATTAGAGTAGTAGAGATGTGCGTCGTTGTATTATGCGAATAATTAATATACGTTTTGCATTATACACGGCATTTAAGAACCGGTAACAGCTGGGAGCGAACCGCGCTAATCGGTGGAAACGTGGTGTGTCTAGTGTGCGTCTCACTACTTCATTATTACGCTGAAATGCTATATTTTTTTAATCAGGCGACCGCACGCGGCACCCCGTACCAGTGCGAACCAGGATGTGATACCCAGTTGTGGCGCAACCTGGCCCTGCTCGTTGCACACTCAACGCCGCCCAGTTCGTGCAGAGCCTCAGCCCGGTCTGCGCCCAACCCGTGCCCAGCCTCAGCCCGGTCCGCGCCCAGTCTGCGCCACGCTCGTGCTCGGCGTAGACTCGCTTGCCCAGCCGGGGCCCGGTCCGCGCCCAGTCTGCGCCACGCTCGTGCTCGGCGTAGACTCGCGCGCCCAGCCGGGGCCCGGTCCGTGCCCAGTCCGTGCCACGCTCGTGCTCGGCGTAGACTCGCGCGCCCAGCCGGGGCCCGGTCCGTGCCCAGTCCGCGCCACGCCTGTGCTCGGCGTAGACTCGCGCGCCCAGTCGCTGCCCAGCTGGGCCCCGGTCGGAAAACCGACCGGGGCCATGTCGGGCCCCAGCGAATAAATGTTGCATGGGCCAACTGGGGCCCAGTCGGCCTGCCCGGTTGCTGCCCTGCCGTCTGCCCAGCTGGGCCCCAGTCGGGGCCCGGTTAAAATGCTGGCTGGGTTGAGACGTTGGTCTGTTTTGGCACTTATGCATTTATCCAAATATTACTTATTTATACCCTGGTATGGCCCGGTTTTCAGCGAAAATGATTAATGCTATTGCGTTTTGAGTAAATGATGCACCATGCCAAGAACAAACAAAACACCAATATGAAATCATGTTCCCCATTCTCGAACCATAGTAAGAGCCTAAAAACAATATTAGACCCTAACACAATGGAAGCCCCCTTTCGGGGAACAGGAGGCCCCCCTTTCGACCTTGCCCCCCCCCCCCCCCTGGAAGAATTTCGTGGCGACGCCACTGTATACAACCTATTTCAACCCTCCCCGACAAACTCAGACGGTAGTGTACAGGTAGTGTACACTCGCAGATCTGCACGCACCACAATGTAAGAAATTCAACCAATCAGCGGCTAAGGATCGGAATATATGACGCATTTTAGGACACAAACGGGCACATCATTTGCAATCTGGCAAACGACGATCGTCTGGTGCAAGTCGCGGCCAGATACCTGCCAGTTGAACTAGAGATGAGTGAAGTTGCCGTTTGTTAACGTAGGCTGAAAGTTAATTGTCGTCGTTTATGCTATTATTGATTTTTCCTGTATGAATTTTCAATCTGTTCCGTTTAGTAAAATATTCCCTATATGAAACAGTTATCACCGTTTGAACTTCTATTCGTTTACATTTTCTACTTAACATTATTTTATGTCGGGTCGCTCTATCTCGGAAAACAAGTGGTCTGGCAACAGAGCAAAATCCGCTGTAAAACCCTGGGTACTAATCAGGCCCTTGTCATCCCCATTAGGGCTCGGTGACATTTTCTAATGTGCACATCAAGTTTAGCTCACCTTTTTTCCTATGTAAAATTGAATTTTAGGGTTGTTTGTCTTCTACACTTTTTCTATTTGAGCCTTCCTTCCGTAGTAAATTCGCACGTTAAGATTTAGAAGGAAATTCCCCTTCAGTGGCTGTTCGGGCTATTGCCTTTATTTGAAAGGCTACCTCTGTAGCATCCGTTTTTCATGCTTTGACACCGTGTGTTATACCTTTGTGGAATCCTCATTCCTCATGCCCCCTAAGTCTTCACTGGAAGCATATCTAGACATCCTGATCAACATCAGAATGATCAAGAACATCAAGAGCGCCATCTAAGTCACCATCTGTCTGGAGACAGGAGTCGACTATTCGAACAAACAGATCCACATTATTCTAGATTCCACAAACGATTAATGTATTGTATGTAGAAACCATCACAGACAGGGTGGACTGTTGTTGTTATTGTGGGTTCGTCGCACTTCATCACACAGTAGCATTATTTGGCGGCCAATAGTGGAGGATGTGGAAGACCCTATTGCTTTTTATGACACCCGCCGATAATTTAACCAGGGACCTTAAATACAGCAGGTCGCTTACCGCCTTACCAAATTAGCTAAGCCATTCCCAACAGGGTGGATCTGGCCTTAAAAGGTTATGAGGATGTGCTTCTTCGTGGTGAACACAGGCATGATCTCCCTGTGCTGGAGCCGTGCTCGGATGTAGCCGTCCCGAGCCTCCTGCCCGCACACCGCTGCCGCTGCCTCCGTCACCAGCTTCACACACCGCTCGGTGGACTGGGTGTGGCAGGAGAACTTCGGGGGAATGAAAGGCTCCGCCAGGAAGCCCTGGATCTCCGCCTTGGAGTGGGAGCAGGTGAAGCTGGGCTCCTGCACTTCCCCCGGCTTCCAGGCGACCAGGTCGATCAGCGTGGTGGCCGACAGGTTCAGCTTGGGTGTAACCCTCGGCCGGACACTTGTGTCTCCGTACTCTCCATCTCTCCTGAGCGTAAGGATCTGGTTCACCGCAAACTTCCTGTCCTCTGGACCAGAACTGGCAAGGAGGGAGAGGAGGAGACACTCGGAGTGGGAGTACCAGGCCCCAGTTCGCACGTAGAAGGTCACTGCGTCCTTGACCTTCTTGGGCTGGTTCTTCAGGATCCGGAGGCTGGTCAGGATGTGGTAGGGCGCGTCGACGATGAAGTGCTTGACCTTCAAATCATAGTACAACTTGAGGTAAAACTCCAGACAGAACTTGACGAGAATCTCCAGGGTCTTCAGGTTCTGCCCTGAGAGGCCATGCTTCCTGGTCCACATGAATACGAGCCGCTGCCCTGTGGTGAGCCACCTGGCGTGACAGAGTTGGCCACACTGCATATCTTGCAAAGCGGGTGGGAGATGTCCAGTCTTCACTGCCTGAACCAGCTTGTAGCAGGTCTTCTGATCCGTGCTCATATTCCCCAGTACCTCTTCGGGGATGGTGATCAACTCCTCACCTCCCGGCAGCTTCTTGAAGCTGGAGTTGTAGGCCATCTCGTTCACCTTAGGGAGGAGGGAACAGACCGGTCCCATGAACCCCTTGTCCGAGCTGGTGGGACCGTCAATGGCTGTGATGAGGTGCCGCAGAGGAAGTTCGTTCGTGTGGAGGCAGCAGATGGCCCAGAACAGCTTCCTCCCCAGCAGCTTCTCTAGGTGGGCGTGGGTTCCCCCTCTCCACCCTGTGTTCTGGTTGGTGGAGTCACCCATCAGGATCTGGAGGGAGTCGATGGAGTTGTGCTTTTTCAGCAGTTCATACAAGGCCTGAGCAACCTTCAAAGCTGGCTTCTCGGGATGGATTGGTGGCTGAGGCACGAAGGGAGCCAGATACCTTCCACTTGGCTCTTCAGTTACAGACTCGTGATCTTCCTTGATCATCATCATCTTCAGTTTCCCCGAGCTGTCAGCAACCATTGCCCGGGTGCGGGGGTCCCTCCTCCCGTCGTAGCCCATGCCCACTATCTTGTCCGTCACGTGCCTTTCCTGGTCCTTCTCCTGGGCCCCGAGCATAGCTCTCTTCCTGGCCCTGACGAGCTTGCTGGGGTCGCAAGCCAGGTAGGACATTTCAGGAGCCAAGTGCCCAGCAGCAATGAGGTCCTTGAGGAAGTCTGTGGCTATGGCTGCAGCTGCTGTCGGGGACACTCCGCACCTGAGGCTCGCCCTGGCCGTGTTCAGCACTAGCATGGTGTTCCTCCTGGGTCCCGGACTCTCCAGGTACCTCAGCACGAGCCAGGCGGCGTCACCCAGCCTCTCCTCCAAGAGGACATCCACCAGTCTCCTGGCATCCTCCTCCTGCTCCTTCGCCACACTAGCAGGCGGTTCAAACACCTTTTCATCCTCTTCCCCCGATCCTCCCTGACACATGAGCTGGTTTACTTCCTCTTGCTGATCCATCAGCCTGCTCTCCACCTCCTCCTGCTTCCTCATCCTCTTCATGTCTGCTTCCTTCCCTGCAGCTTTTCGTTTAGCTGCTTTTTGCTGACGCCCAGATTCTTTCTTGTCATCACTTCCCATCACCATTTTGGACTTTTCTCCCCTTTTAGCTCTCTGGGCAGACATCCACCTGAGCTCCATCACCGGTACCTTGCTGGCCTGGGGGCAGGAGCACTTGATGTGAGCCTTGGTCTGGCACTCCTTGCCGGGGCAGCCAGATCCGGGCTCGTGGCAGAGCAGGATGGTGTGGGGGTAGGTGGTAATGTCCATCAAGTTGTCCAACATCTCCACCACCTTCTTCCTCTCTGCCTGCTTCGCCCTCCCCAGGGCAACTTCTTCCACTCTTCTCCAGAGCCTCTCCACCTTTGTCACGAGACTCTTCTCTTGAATGATCACTGGAGGGCAGAACTTGGCATTAGATCTATGCCACTGGGCCAGGATCAGGGGAGCCAGCTCCTTAGCAATCTCCCCCACACTGATGTTCTTCTTGCCTCTCTCTTCCTCAATCATTAGCTGCTCCTTGATCAGAATACCCCTCTGGATCACAGTTCTCACGGTCGGCACTTCACTCGGGATAAACTCCTTCCCCTTTCCAACAAAATCACTCAACTTGCTGCCAGATTCATTCCTGGTCTTTGGCCAACACATCCTCGAAAAGGTTTCGTAGGTATCTTTACTAAGAGGGGAAGTGAGTTTAGTAGGAATGTTTACTAAATTTCCGGAACTTTAGTAGGTATAATTACTAAACTTGCCTACGGAGATACATACCGTGCGACCGGAAATGAGGACGTGAAAGAGGTGGGTGTTATCCTCTCTCTCTTAGTATTTTCATAGCCGTGGCCGCCGTGGCTTTTCTTGCATAAGTAAATACGGCCGGCCGCGGGTACTCGCTGTCACGTTTCTTAATCCGCAGTTTTGTGGTTGTTCCAGTCGGATTCGGTAGATGCAGGTGAGTAGGTTGGTCTAGCTCGCAGTTGTTCTCAGTTTGTGTTTTTTTAGGTACCTACCTACCTATATAGGTAAATGTACCAATGTGAAACCAGATATCAAAGAACGCACCAACTTCGTACCTAGGAAGGTAGGTACCTAGGCACCTGGTTAGGTTCCTAGGCACCCGGGTAGGTTTCTAGGTAGCCGGGTTGGTTCCTAGGCACCCGGGTAGGTTCCTAGGCACCCGGGTAGGTTCCTAGGCACCCGGGTAGGTTCCTAGCCATCCGGGTAGGTTCCTAGGCACCCGGGTATGTTCCTAGGTAGCCGGGTAGATTCCTAGGCACCCAGGTAGGTTCCTAGGCACCCGGGTAGGTCCCTAGGCACCCGAGTAGATCCTTAGGCACTATGGTATGTCCATAGGCACCCGGTGTAGGTACCTAGGCACATGGGTGGGTATCTAGGCACACAGGTAGGTGCCGAGGCACCCAGGTAGGTACCTAGGCACCAGGTAGGTGCCTAGGCACCCAGGTAGGTACCTAGGCACCCAGGTAGGTACATAGGTACCTAGGCACCCGTGTAGGTACCTAGGCACCCAGGTAGGTACATAGGCACCCAGGTAGGTACCTAGGCACCCGGGTAGCTACCTAGGCATCCAGGTAGGTACATAGGCACCTGGGTAGGTACCTAGGCAACTGGGTACATACCTAGGCACACAGGTATGTACATAGGCACCCAGGTAGGTGCCTAGGCACCCATGTATGTACCTAGGCACCGAGGTACATACCTGGGCACCCAGGTACGTACCTAGGCACCTGGGTAGGTATCTAGGCACCCAGGTACCTGGTACCTGGGTACCTAGATACCTACCTATCTAGGCACCTAGGTACCTGGGCACATGTGAATTTGTTTTATAGGGTGTTTTTGCTTGTTTTTTTATTTATCTTTGGATTACCATGTTTATGAATGTGATGATGATAGGATTTATTTTATGTGTGAATTAAAAAAAATTGAAACACTTCCCAATTAAAAAAATGTAAACCAGCCTAACCTAGCCAAACCTGACACATTTGTTTGCTTTATGGAGGAAATGTGTGTCAAAACTTTTCTTCCTACCACCTTATAGCACAATAATAACTGAAAGTTTACCAAAAATAATGAAAAAAACTCTAATTTTGGCCACAGTAGCTCGGTTGGTGGAGTATCAGACTTTCGATCCCAAGATTGTTGGTTCAAATCTTGCCACCCGCAGCATTACTGAATCCATAGGCAACCAATCAGTGAGACGCTGGAGACGCTATATGACCTAGTGGTTGAATGTGTTGTCAAAGAATCCAGGGTTCTTTAAAAAAGGATTTTTTTCTTTCCAACAGCTTGGGTTAAGCAAGGCTGAGTTAGTTTTTTTCATGTTGAGAATTACCAGAACATAACTTGCTTGGTATTTTAATTTTTTTAATTTTATTTCTTGTTCTCCAAAGTTTTGCTAGTTTGTTCTAAGTTAGGTTATGTTCCATTTGTGTTTTATTTGTTTAACATTTCTTTTTATGCTATGTTACCTAACTCAACACTGCCTTTTTGGATTATTTTGCTAGCAAACTGAAAAGTAAGCATTCGCACAGAAAATAATTGGTCCCACCATTTTAGCCACATTCATAAACATGGTATACCAAATAAAAATTCCAAAACTAAAAAATGATGCCTTATACTGCAAATTTACCTAGGCACCTAGGTAAGTAAGCCTAAGTTGAAGTGTGCCTACCTACTGTAGCATGCAGACTTGTGCTCTACCCAATTTCTTTTAGTCGACTCACATGTGACTCATAGATCTTGATACCTGATTCAACTCATGATTCAGAGCATGTCAAAATTATTTGATTGGCTCAATTCAGACTCAGAGCCCACAAAGTATGACTTGGCTTGCAACTCAAACAGACTGACATATATTTGTATCAATTCAGATCAGACTCAGGAGCCATATGATTGTGTGCACTATATATATATATATATATATATATATATATATATATATATATATATATGTGTATGTGTATGCATACGCATACATTATACATGTATGCATATATAAATATATATAGATGTATAGATGCATACATGTATATATATGAGTATATTTTTTTTGTGATGCCGTACAACAAGCAACGTCGAATGACATCCATGTTCTATAAATTTAAGTCATAGGGAAGAAAGGTGAGGTCATCAAAGCACTCGATCAGACATTTGAACTTTACATGTCTTGACTTGAAATGCTACTCGAGTGTTCACCACAGGCTACCGCTTGATACCAGATTTGATGTTCATGATGTTAGGAACATCATGGCTATCAAGGATGCAGCACATCAAATTACATGGTCCTGAATGTCGCAGTTTGACCCCAGGTCACCAAGGTTGGTTTTACTACTAGAGCATGTCACTATAAGTATCTCAGATTATAAATTATGTATATATATATGAATATATATATGAATATATATGAATATATTTATGAATATATATATGAATATATATATGAAGATATATATGAATATATATATGAATATATATATGAATATATATATGAATATATATATGAATATATATATGAATATATATAGGAATATATATAGGAATATATATATGAATATATATATGAATATATATATGAATATATATATGAATATATATATATGAATATATATATGAATATATATATGAATATACATATGAATATACATATGAATATATATATGAATATATATATTAATATATATATGAATATATATATGAATATATATGAATATATATATGAATATATATATGAATATATATATGAATATATATATGACTATATATATGAATATATATATATATATATATATATATATATACATATATATATTAGCCTGGTCCAAAAAAGGAAAGTTGAAAAATTGTTAGCTCCACAAGTTTTATTTTGTTACACTGTTCATAAATAACATATAGACCAATTTTCAGGAATTATCGTTTAATTTTAGGGGTCGCGTAAAAAGGTGTCTTTTTTCCGACAGATGAGAAACTGAAGGGATGCTAATTTTTGTTCTTCTCTCGCATAGCATAGCTCCTATTTTCTATGAAAACAAAATAACCTTAATAAATAATAATGCTTCATCGTGCCAACTTGAATGACTAAATGAGGTGGGACTTCAACCTGTCCCTCTACAATTCAGCATCTACCCTCTTTCATCAGTCCCCCTTGGTCGGAGCAGGGAGGCGGCGCCGGTGATTAGCCACGAGGCAGAGTAGGTATTGTTTCTGCTCTTCATCCTTGGTCAGCGATGTGTTGAAGGTGTGGATGAGAGAAACAGCTCCTTCTGCTGCATCGTTAACGACATTCAAAGAACCCGCAGACTTCGGGTTGAGGTATTCCCGCATGAACTCTCCATGAACTTCCTCACACAGGAATCCAACCGCAGGGTAGGGATCCCTGCCCTCGTCCAGATGGCACAGCAGGCTTCACGGGTCTTCTTGAAGCTTTCCGGGAAAAACAATTTCTGCTTCAGGTGAAAGAATTGTGACATGCGAAGTACGTCACCTCGCGTTGGAAGCCGTGCAGTTGAGAAAAACTCAAGGGGACTCCATAATAACCACCATTCTGGTCCACTTAGCGTACTCGGTGCTGAGGAGGCCATCTGCAAAAGAGAGAAACCAAAGATGAGATTTTGCGCGACCTTTAAATATGCATGACATCGTCCAAAATTTGGCACACAATACAGGCACATATAGTGGAATAAAAATAAACTTGTGAAGCGCACTTCCTTGAAACTTTTAAAATCACCATGTATGTTTGGACCAGGCTAATATATATATATATATATATATATATATATATATATATATATATATATATATATATATATATATATATATATATATATATATATATATATATATATATATATATATATATATATATACATATATACTTATATTCATGTATGTATGTATGTATGTATATATATAATTCTCTGATTTCATTAGACACAGGTAAGTATCCTTTCACATCAATAATACTTACTTGTAGTTATTTTCATTGGTTTTTTTGTAAATAACTTCAGTACCCCTCATTCTTTATTGACTGGCAGCTGATAATTTGACAATTGTAATGCTAAGCATGAATAATTATGCTGTGTTTTTACTCTCTACTTTGTGTCATGGCATAGTATACACGAAGTATCGGAAGTATACGTATCGGATACATGTTTAAATCATTTGTTCATAACTTGCATTTTAGTCATAAGACTCAAATGACTAAAGACTCAAATCACAAGACTAAAATTACATGCCTTGCAAATGTTTGCTTTTTTGTTTTGTATCTCAAAACAAACATGGGTGTAGCCACAGCACTCTGTTGGCTCAAATAATACTTTCCAGGGCATACACATTTTCTCATTGAAATTAATTCCATGCAGATTTTCAACATTCTATTGTGCTCATTTCAACATCTGACACCTGGAAGAAAAACCATTATTTTAACACCGATGGAGCTCCCTTGCCACTATTAGGTGGCGCGATTTTAAAGAACTGTCACTTCTGATGTGTGATTTTTCAAAGTATCACCAGAAGGAGAATTTGCTGTGTCTATTTTATTTTAAGTCTGATATGGCATTTCAAGAAATACTATTTTTCGGTTTGTATCGGATCCATTCTCAGAAACGGAAGTGGGGCACCTGTTTGTGACATATTGTGTCAGTATACTCCTGATTCCTTGACTGTCCGCAGCGCGTCGCCTCAGCGCCAGAGAGGACGTCTCTCTTGGAGTAGCTAGACTGGCCACCATGCCGTGCAACCCTGTGCAGATTTGCCTCCTGTGGTGCAGCTGCGCCATATCCGTGCTGGTCCCAGTGCTGGTACCAGTACCAGTCGGCGTTTTGAATGTTCATGCTCTGTTGCAGGAGCCGCTGCCGACACGCCCGGCGGTCAAGCCCTCGTTGGTCAGCTGCCTGCAACGTCGCCTTCACGGCGCGATTGCACCGTTCTACTGTCCCAGATGCTCCCTGTTGGTAGCGTGGGGCCCGGATATGACTTACACCCACACTCTGCAGGTAATTTCTGAGAAAAAATGTATATGTTGTACGTGCCGTTGTCGAACAGCAATTCCCTGGGGTATACTTTGCGTGACGCCAAGACCTCAATAAATTCAATACACGCGTGACAGTTTGACTCCGAGCGAAATCCAGCGTCTACCTACTTGGGAGAAGTCGGATGCCAGGACCACGGCATATCGCTGAGCGTGGGCTGCATCCATAGGTCCAATAAAGTCCAGCCCTATCTTGTTCCAGGCTGCCGCTGGTAAAGGCACTGAATGCATTGGAGTATGTCGAAGTACCGCCGTCTCATCCATACACAGTGGCGCAGACTTCACAGCTCTTGCCTCCACCATCTCGATCAATGCCAGACCACCAATATAGCTCCTGCAGGCGCTGCTCGCATCTGACGATGCTCTGGTGCCACTGATGTGCCAGGCTGGGCAGTCTGAGCGAAGCAGACTTTCTGGAACGATTAGGCAATCGCCGCGCACATCCATACCTCTGCACAGTGAGTTGATCCCTGAGGTGGAAGAATAGCTGAAGGTCAGGCGAGCAGTCGCTCGGCCTACGAGACCACGGACGCGATACCTGATCACGCAACACGATCTTCACTTATAGCCGCCACCAATTCTTCATCCATTGCTGCCGGACGGTCTCTTACTGTAGCGATACATTTGTATTTGTCCTCCACCACTTCTGCCGATTCCGGCAGTCGTGACAACCCATCTGCAGGACGTACACCTCCCTTCACACGCTAAACTGTGAACGAGTACTCCATGAGCCAGTCTGACCACTTTGTTATCCTCATGGCAGCTTGGGCGACACCCGGTGACGTCAGCGGTGTCTGCAATGCCACATGATCAAGTCGCAGACAACTGCTGATTCCAGAGATACTTCCTCCATTTCGCCACTGTCCACACAACCGCCAGCGCCTCTCTGTCATACTGCAGCGCCTCTGGGCTTGGTTTAGCGTACGCAACGTGAATGCTACCACCCTCTCTTCCTCTGAGTTAGGCTGAGACAGCACCCCACCCAGGCCCACATCGCTTGCATCCAAAGTTATGACTGTGGAAGCTGAGGGTCGTAAATAGTGACTCCGCGACTGCCTGGTACAGCACGTCTCCCTTTCAGCACTGCCGCGAGCTCCTCTATCCACTTGAACGGCATCGCCTCCTTAAGCAGCATCCTCCTCGGTGGTTCCATGAGGGTGCTGTATCCAGGCACGAAACGAGAGCAGAACCCCAACAGCCCAGTAGTGACTGGAGCTCTTTCGTCCTGACGCCTAATGTCCTAACGCCCTAGCCCGCTCTGGGCTCACCGAGACTCCCGCTGAGGACACGGTAAACCCAAGGAAGTCCGCAGCCGTCTGTCTCAGCGTGTATTTTCCATGTTTAGTGTTACCCTGTGTTCCCGCAGACGAGTTAGAAAATCTTCCAATCGCTCCTAGTCACCGCACAGACGAGGACATTTCCCGGGTACCTGCACCTGCACTGCTTCAGAATTTCTTCCATCGCCTTCTGAATTGTCATCGGTAAGTCCTTGGTCCCATGCGGACAGCGACAACACGAAAACAGACCTTAGTGACATACAAACGTTGTTAATGGTTGTTACTCGGAGTGTAACTCCAGCTGGTGATTTGCAACTTTTGGGTCCAGACATGACAACACTGTTACTCCTTGCATCTGCTGAAACGTGTTCTGCATCAGTTATAAATTATTCGCGAAATAGGGTGTAATATACCACTTACTGAACACTGAATCGACATCCTTGCAAAAGGGGACGAGTGGTCTAGGGGTAAGATGCTCGTCTCACAATCGAAAGGTTGTGGGTTCGAGTCTCACCTGTCGCTACTCTCCGCCCGCGACCAATCGGCGTGAGAGATTGGCGACGCTACGTGACTGGTGCGTGTTTGTGGAAGTCTTCATGCCTCGTTTCGAAGTATCCCGTCTATAGATATCATACTTTTGCCCATCGTAATGGGATCCGGCATCGTGATAACGAACATCCCGCATCGCAATTCCAGGCGAATGGATTACCTATGATGTGCAATGTTATGTTTTACAATGCCAGTTTATAGAATAGCTGTTTGTATGGTTATCGTTGATATCGTTATCCCCAAATTAGATATCTTTCAAAACACGCAAAACGGGAAGTCATATGTACGCAATTATCTCAAAACTGAGGAGATCGTGATGGACCAAACCTGACACTTCAGATTGGAGGTTTGGTCACGCTGGGAACTATTTCAGCCTGGAGATTTCGTCAACCTGGCACTTGGGTGACCAAATATCCAGCTTCCATATCTCCTCAATTGGCTGCAATTGTGCGACGGACAAAACACGATCAGTCTGCAACAGGGTTCGATTTATACTTCGCAATCCTAGATGTGAAGAATGGGCGCTACATGACCAATGAAGTTGATGCGCCCTAAAGCCCAAATAACTACATACCAAACTTAGATGTGAAAAGGAAAATGATTTGCTGGTCTAATCGGATACTTGTTTTCAAAACTGGGACATGATCTCTCTGCACTTTCCAGGGAATCTTGAGAACTCTATCACAGAGCAGCTAATTGTCAAACAGCTCCATTTAACCTTTAAATGAGGAAGGTGGGAGGATAGTATTCTGAATAAGAAAAATGCTTCAACAGGCTATCATTCTAGCCCTGGTCTTCAGCGCTGCTGAGTGTCCAACACCCATTAATGAGCAAAGATTGTTTTTGTGTTTATGTCGGCACCTTGAACAGGTTCAATTTTAGGTAGGATAGGGTAGGATAGTTTGGGGATGTGCAGGTTAGGTCAAGACGTGCAGGTTAGGTCTACATGAAGTAAATTAATTAAATCAGGGATGATGTACAATCACTCCACTGATATTTGAGGGCCGCGTGGCATGGACGAAGTGGAATAGACGAGTGGTGCAGTTGCTAAGGTGCATCAATAATCTTAATGAAACTATGGGTTTTAATCCAACAGCCCACTCCGAGTAGAATGTCTTATTCTTCCTTTGCGTGTACACGTGTTTATCCTAACAAGATAATTGCAGCGCCCATACCATCGTCAGTCAAACAGTGAAATGCAAACAAAAGTCAGTCAGAATGACATGCCACGAAGTTCGGTACAAGTGTGATACCATACCGTCCTACGATTCTCATTTAAGTGGTATTGGTATATTTGTATTACGCATTATCCTTTGATATTTCTTTGTCATTTGTCTGCTGTATTAGTATTTACACGACCTATCATTAGCGGATGACTGTACGGCTGAATCCCCTCTCCGTTCAAGTTAGGTCGTGTGTTCCAGTGTTGGTACCAGGTAGATTATCCATCAATATAGCGAGATATCAAATCATA